>OY982574.1:9455310-9510613 GCA_963859945.1 Euplagia quadripunctaria
AGTTGCGAAAATGGGTCACCAGATAGGATAGATGACCTGCAATGTACGACTACAGACTACCTATGCAATTTCACCATTATTACAATTGCGTCCCCAGAAACTGGCACACTAGCAACGATTATTTTTATTTTAGTTTTATTTACAGTCACATTCTTGAGTTCTATCTTCTAACGTACATAAAGTGCATACGTAATGATTTCTAGGATTATCCACTAAAAGAAATACTAAATATCAAGAACCTTTATCCTTATAACCTTCATTTATAGGATGTCGGTGGAGACATTGATTATGAATGAAAGTCGAACGAAAAGAAAGTCGAGTGTTTACCTGCCGTCGTGACCTCGAGGTATGGGAGAGTGAGAAGAATAGTATCTCCGCTATCGATTCTGAAGGCACGTGCTGATTGCG
The DNA here is from genome assembly GCA_963859945.1 of Euplagia quadripunctaria. NCBI lineage: Eukaryota > Metazoa > Arthropoda > Insecta > Lepidoptera > Erebidae > Euplagia > Euplagia quadripunctaria. Next base: position 9,455,719 of record OY982574.1, read on the forward strand.
AGGAGCTGGATCACCAGGATATCTGATGCGGCCAGGTTGGTGCGGTTGTTTCACTAGTAGTTTGAGCACAGCAGAGTTAACAATACAAAACTACACTAAGGCAAGAGATCGCGAAATGCACGGTAGGGTGGTTTGCGCGCGGTGGGTGATGTCGGTGTGTCAGGTCGCGGATCGAGCGAGCGCGCGGTGCGCTGAGTATGCAGTGAGCGGAGGAGCGCACGGGCGCTGACTGGCCGTCGCGAGTGCTCGGCGGCCGCGCGCTGCCGCTATTTGCGCCCACTGCGCCCGCTCGTCGCTTGCCGCCCGCCCCGCACGCAGCCGCCCGCCCAGAGCTTTCTCTGCGCAACGCAACAACAAACATTTCTTTATTCTACCTGTAACTGTTTTCGATTATTTGACTTAAAATATATTTCTACCTTGATTGAAGAGCTGATTAAAGTGGCAGGGAGCCGAAAGATAATGAGGGCGCAATATCCGCTCTGTTTGGAAGTCTTTAGGAGATGCATTTGTTCAGAAGTGGATGTCCCAATCGTGATAATTTATTTACTTGTTTTATTCAGTACCGCAACATGTTGATATATTGTCTCTCTTTCTATAAAATATACACACATATTTAAGACCAAAGTATGCCAATTGAAATAAAATAAACTTGTGTTGCTCTGTAAACAAATATTTTTATTTGTTAGAATTTACTTAACTAAACCACGCAACATTATACTTAACTAAACTGTACAATGTTACACAGTAATTCAAAACCTTACCTGTAAATAAAGAAACTATATTTAAAGTTTATTATTTCTAAAGGCTTTTCTTTCACTGTGTACATATTCTATTTTAAATTATTTAATTGAGAAACTATGTACAAACAATCTCCATCTTTTTATCTCTCATCCCAAAAGAGAATTTAACATTTCAAATAAATAAGTACAAATAACATTACAAAGAAAGTAATACTTTCTTTACACATATATACACTCACGTCTGTATCCCCAAAGGGGAAGACAGAGGCGTATATTAAACACCAGCGGCGTAACTACACCACCTGAGGCCCGTGGCTAATTCATCGGATTTGGCCTCCCTTAGGATGCCACGACACAAATCGATCGATGATTGAATGTTCATCATCGGTTGTTACCACACCAACCGGTCTGAAAAAGCTGCCACACCAGTCAATCGATGATGGCATCAATCGATTTCTCTTAATGTAATAAAGCTTGTAGGTTCATTTTTATAAATCACTAATTTAAGTTACAGGTTGCAAGACATTGAAATTGTATACAATTTCTTTCAGGATATCAGTTGATTAGTAATTTTGTCCAATGTAAGATAGAATATGGTTAGTTTATAGAAGCTTTCGGGATCTTGGAAACATTAACCCTCGCAAATTTCCTATATATGTATATTTACCTTTCTCTGAAGAGTTTAAGGAAATGCAAGGCTAATGGACCATTTTTAAACGACTTTAAGAGGTTTAGGAGGTTCTCAATTAGACTAATTTTTGTGTGTTTATATTACGCGATATATTCGCTATTTGTGAACCGATTTCATTAATTCTTTTTTGGTCCCATTTAAATTTAAAGAAAATATTCCACCTCTTAGGGTTTGAAAATTAAGGGTGACACTTTTTTTAAAGTTAATTATTTCTGCACTATTTGTTCCCCTTTTTAAATCAGTCAATTTATTTCGGTACTTTTTTTTCCAGTTCTTCAAGATAAACATGCAAACACTCATCATCATCATTATTTTATGATCATTATTTTTTCAACGGCAACTTGGAGGCTGCGACTAGGTATATTCTACAGAATTTGTCAATGGAAACCAATAACGCCAGTGATCTAAAATTCCGCTAGAGCCGCGGAAAAAAAAAGAACTTAACGCGACGGAAATAAAATAATCAATTTTGTAATAAGTGCATCCTGCGTAGAGGGCCTTTGGACGTCAGGCCCCCTCGGGCCGTGGGCCCGTGGCGTTTGGCCCGCTCTACCACCCTATTGTTACGCCACTGTTAAACACCTACATTTTGCAAACAACTATTGCCGTCGACCGGGCACTTTGGGAATTAAAGATAGAAAAATTGGGAGTATATTGACAAGGAAAGGTAGGCAAGGAGGAAGGTAATAGATGCAGTAGGATATTGCTGCTACGGATGGTTTTCGAATTGTAAGCAATAGCTCGAAAAGGTCTGAATCGCATACCAGTAGCTTGCACTGGCTGTTGCTGGAAAGTCCGAGGCCTCTAGCTCGACATGTACTTTCTATATTTTTAACTGGCCTGTTGGTCTAGTGGCTAGTGACCCTGAGTGCTGAACCAGAGGTCGTGGGTTCGATTCCCACCCAGGATAAATAATTGTGTGATGAGCACTATCATTTGTTCTGTGTCTGGATGTAATTTATCTATAATATGTATGTATTTAGAAATATATAAGTATGTTTATCAGCAGCCTAGTTACCATAGTACAGGCTCTGCCTAGTTTGGGACCAGACGGCCCTGTGTGAGATGTGTCCAGTTATTATTATTTATTTATATAATATACTTTTTAAGTAACCGAATACCGAGTCTCTAGGGCGTACCATGGAGTTTGCAACCTTATAATGTTATCCACCTCTTTTTTGTACCGAGTCAAAAGGCTCTAGCTACTATATTGGTGCTCCTGTTCTGATCCTGATCAAAGTACTTAATTTTGAACAAGACACACATCAATTTTTTTTTCGCAAACTAAGCAACACTCCTTGCAAAGTGTTTTATTATTCCTGACAGTGAATATGGTCGTGAGAGCTCATTGGAGTATGGAACTAGGATCGATAACGTACGACACGAATGAGGCTTAAATACCACGGATGCCTAACACGCCACCTCCAAAGTGGCGTGGGTACGATCAACTTGTTTGTTTGTTTTCATTTCGTTTTTTTTTTACCCGACTAGACTAGTTGTACAGCCGTGTCGACCCAAAGGTTTCCTGGAAGATATTGCATGTTGTGATAAGGGCGGCCATTGGCATTTTATGTTTGAGCTGTTTTTCATATATATGCGTATTTGGTGTACAGTAAAGAGCAATTACTAAAGTCTAAAAGTCTAAGAAGAACTATCCCGATTTTAGAAATATTTTCGTTTCAAGTGCAACATGTTTTTCTTTTACTTGATGGTCCGCAAGATAAGGCAAGCATTTCTTAATATATACCTAAACTACAATATTAATGAACATAGAAGTTATTGTTTATGTACATATTGCTCTGACTTAAGTTGCTTTGGTTGTAATTTGTAACTCATATCCTAGCGTCTTCCAATAACAATTTTTTCTGTTTTTTTGTTTCTGCAACATCATATCCCGAAAATACCATAAGGAACTATACAAATCTCTAACTAATTCCCTTAAATACCTAGATAAGTTAAACACACAAAAATCATTTTTATACATATACTAGCAACCCGCCCCGGCTTCGCACCGGTAGCAGAGACATCTTCAACAATCATCATCATATTTTAACCAATTTACACAAAACCTTAACAAATTATATACCTAAACCTTCCTCATGAATGGCTCTATCTATTGGTGAAAACTACTGTCATACTTGAAAATCCGTTCAGTAATTTTTGAGTTTATCGCGAACACACAGACAGCAAGACGCGGTGGGGGACTTTGCTTTATAATATGTAGTAAAGTAGATTGGATTCTTGGAAACGGATTTAAAGATTTCTCTAAAAATTTATACATAACGATTCATTTTACAAGTTTATCTAGTTATCTATTTGTTATTCCATATAAACACATTCACATTGGTAATTCAGAAAATCAGTCGCCCAGGTATTAATTAGTTAACTAATTAGTTAACAGGTTGAACTTAACTTTTGTAACTGAACTTACATTTCTTACTCGAATTGTTTTTTATTCATAAACACAGGGGTTAAAAATACTAAAATAGTATACCTTGTTTAGGTATAGTTTAGTAATATTCCTTTAGTAATATTCTCCTCGGTAAATAAAAAGCCTAAAAGTTGCCCATATATACTCATGTCTAATTTAAAAGAAATAAAAACCGGGGACCTCTGTAAGCAGCCAAACTTGTATGTAGATAGTACGTCCATCTCGGGAATTAATTCTCGAAGATTTTTGCCCGTCTTTTACGAAAGACAAACTTAACTTTGCAGTTCTAGAAATACTCTCCCATACATCGATTTACGACAAAAATAAACTTTTAACCTGTTCAAAAAAACAATTTTTTTATGTGATATAACAACAAATTAATGACGATCGGATTTTTTTCCTTTACTTGTGCTGTCAATCCTTGCTCCTCACCAAATTTCATGATTCTAGAGTCAATGGGAAGTACCTACCCTATAGGTTTTGATAAACCTACAAAATGATAAAATTTGGTAAATCTAACGGAACGGGGGCCTTCCAAGTTGGGCATCCCCGAAATACACAAGTGAGTGAAACCATTTATATAATCCTAAATAAATATGTCGTCTTGTTAAAATGTTTGAATCTATTTGGTTGAACGCGCTAATCTCATGAACTACTGGTTCGAATTGAACAATTCTTTTAGTGTTGGATAGCACATTTATCAAAGAAGGCTATAATGTGTATCGATCTAGCGGGGCCACTTGAGCTAGACCGAAAAAACTAGTGGCAATGCTTTGTTTGTTCAATGTACCTCACGAATTTATCAACAAGATCCAATGTACCTACTACCCTACTACAATATACTATTTTGATAGAAATTACAATAAATCGCCTGATCCATCCAGCGGGGCCCGCGATTAACGGCGGCTAACTGTAACAATAAAATGTAGAAAAACCGCGAAAAAAACTGTAAGGTACATTGGTAATACATACCAATGGTGTGCTTTTTCTGCACGTATGAATTCAAGCTACAAAGGGCCCTGCTGGGCAGACAAAATTTTCTTGCTGAATTTCTCTTGTTCTGTTAAAGATCCCTTGGAGGTAATACATGAATTGAGAGGTATATTGGCACAAGTTACGATGAGTATTATTTTTATGTAGTTAGAGCGGAATACAACCGCGGGTCCCGCTGGATGGATCAGGCGATTTATTGTAATTTCTATCAAAATAGATCCAATGTACCTCACATTGGATCTTGTTAATAAATTCGTGAAGTACATTGAACAAACAAAATATTGCCATTAGTTTTTCGGTCTAGCTCGAGTGGCCCCGCTAGATCGATACACATAAGGTTATAGGCTATATAACATCACGCTACAACCAATAGGAGCGGTGCATCAATGAAAAATGTTGCAAAAACGGGGGAAATTAATCTTTCTCTCTTATGTGACGCAGACGAAGCTGCGCGGGTCAGCTAGTAACGTTACATATACCTACCCACCTAGGTCAAAAAACAAAGTTTTGTTTACCTCAATTATGTTTTCAATCACATCAACTTCTTAAAGTTTCAAAACTTTCAGTCAGGGAAAAAGAGGAATGGAATTCAATGTCGAATATAATTTAATTTTAATTATTTATTTTTATTTTTTTATTAATTATTTTTAAATTTATATACTATTTATGTTATTCTTTCGTATAATTCAAGAATAACGTTACATCTGTTCGCTTAAATGAGTGAATCTAACGAAGAAATTCGATCATTCTCAAGTTTTATTACAAAAAAGGTCAATATGTGACTCAAGCCGCGAAAAACCATTGTTATGTTTATGGATCTAATTCAATGTCAGTAAGAGTAGCACAAAGTTGGTTCAAGCGTTTTCAGTCCGGAAATTTTGGTGTCAAAGATGCAACTCGCTCTGGGCGCCTTCATACGGATAAAGACAATGTCGTCGTCAGCCGAGGAACTGAGGATTGACCACAAAACTGTTTTGACCCCTTTGAAAAGGTCGGGCTTTACAAAAAAGCTCGATATTTGGGTGCCACACGAGCTCACGGATATAAACCTAATGAATTGTGCACTCATTTGCGATTCTATATTGAAACGTAATGAAATCAAACCATTTTTGAAAAGAGTGATCGCTGGTGATGAAAAGTAGATCACCTACGACAAAAACGTGTGAAAAAGATCATGGTGCTTTCACCATGATCTTTTTCACACGTATGAGATAATTTGCTATGGATTTACAATAATTCATATGAAATAACAATATAGTAATTGATTTAAGTGGTCTTTAGACAGTGTTAATAAAAATAGATTGAAAGATTTAAAAATTACATGCGAATCCTGAGATATAAATATAAACAGAAACAGGTGTGGTCCAAAGTTATACTGACTTTGGGGTAACATTGGACCCGCATTTTTTACCATCATTTAAAACCATTTTGTTGCGTTATTCGATAATAAGATACCTATCGGGACTTATTAAACGTTAATAAAAATGATCAAACTAACATTTAAACAGAGTGCTGTACATAATTCGTACTCACCAAGTCAAGAAAGCAACATACTTGGATCTCTACTGCCAACAGCTAATGAGATTCAAGCAAGAAATTAAGAAAAAACGGCCGAAATTGATCAACAGGAAAGGAGTGGTCATTCATCATGATAATGCCAGACCACACACACCTGTGATGTATGTTTAAATAAATATATTCTACTCCATGTTACTCTCTATATTACTAAATACTCTATATTGTAATCCTTTACATAATTTGAACTACTAAAATATATGGCAGTGTTAATCTAGGATTCGATCGTTTCATTTATCCAGTCTAAACACCTAACCTCTGCACCCTCAGATTTTCACCTGTTTCGGTCTCTTCAGAATTCTTTGGGTAATGTTAACATCAAGCGAGGACTGTCAAAATACTTGTCGCAGTTTTTTTATCAATAATCCCAAGATTTCTACAGCAACGGGATTATGTCACTACCTACAAGATGGCAACAAGTTATCAAACAAAATGGTACAAATATAATTAAATGACGATGAATTATCAATTTATGATAAAAATGTCTAGATTTCGTATATAAAATACGAAGAATCTTTTTCAACTACCTTACACTAAGTAATAAATTAAATGAATTAGGTAAGCTTTAACTGCAAAATAATCAGGAATTCCAAAGTTTAATTATATAGATTGTGTAATGTAATTGATATGGTTATGTTTTCGGAAATTAACACAATCGCGTAATAAGTATTACATACCTTTAAATCACCCGACATTTCGACCAGGTTGCACTGGTCGTGGTCACTGGCTAACGTTTCAAAGGTATATAATATATAATTTTCTTTTTGCAATTATATAGTTTCTTTTTGCAATTATATAGTTTGGAACGCGAATGTTTAAAAGTTAGTAGGTATATACAGTATCCACTCAAGCGTTCGAGTGGGACACCGGGACACCTATCACCTTTGTACGTCCGTGCTCGCGATCGGTATTGATTGAGCCGCGTCGAGCGCCCCATGTCATTACTGATTTAAGTGTATTATCTAGCAAACTACTGCAGCTATAGCACAGTAAAAATTACTTGTATAAAGCTGACTGTCTAAAGAATCAGAACATGTAAAAATTAAAGTACAACAATTAATTCATAATATATAAATAAAATGTTGAACTTGACAAAATAGGGTAAATTTAAGTAAAATATTTGTTTTTACGAAACACTATTTTACATTTCTCATTTTTACTTACTTATTATTAAACTAGATTAAATAAACTTTTTTTGATACTAATTTATCATTACTTGGAATGAACAGTGCAGCACAATAAACCAAAACAAACAACCCATTCCTTCGTGTCTATGAAGCTGGCGAAGGCGAAGCCAAGTCATAGGGCCATAATAAAACTTACACTATATTTTTTTGCTAATTATTTGCTATTTTTTACCAAAGAATTGATTTTTTTACCATAGCCATTTCCGAAAAACAATGGTCCTGTGTGTGTAAGTGTAAGAGATCCGGAAATATAGCGTTGGCTACGCTGGCTTGAGTTACATGTCAGCAGGACCATTTTTTCTTGGCAATGGATATGGCAAAAGAAATAATTCTGTGGTAAAAAAATACGCCACAAACCCTGTTTTGATAAGTGTAAAGGCTACTTTACGCCGGAGCAACACTGCGCGGCATTGCAGCATGCCACAAGGCCGCATGCTACAATAATTAAAAATGTTGCACATTGTGGCAAGAATCGTGCGGCATGGCGACAGCTTGCGTCATGTGGCAGACTGTCGCAGCTTGTATCCAAACACGATGGATTCCATGCGACATTTTTGGTGCGTCAAAACAGTTTCTTGTTCTGTTTGTATTTGTTTTGTTTGAATGTATGGTGTAATTAATTGTAGTAAATGTTCAAAGTCCTCATTTGACATTCTGGTAAAGTCTTTAAATAAGGCACCATCATCTGCTTTTATTTTTGTTAGTAAAGTAGTCCGTGGGCCATTCTGAAATAAAGTTCTTTTCCGCCAACATTTCTTTTTCCGTTGTCTTAGTCTAGCTGCATGGCTTAGTACTGAATAAGCTTTTGTTTTTTGTTTTTTTTTTTTTAAAGACACTCCCGCGTTGAGAATAACTCCTGTGTCGCGGGGGACTTTACAAACATACAAACAACGGACACAAAGAACATCCAGACTCGGGTGGGAATCGAACCCACGACCTATGGCGTAGCAGTTAGGGTCACTAACCACTAGGCCAACAGGCTGCTGCTAAAGTTACTTGATCAGCCATTCTAGGGTGTCTAATCCCCTCGATCGATTAAGTAGGTAGAACAAAAACACTCCAATAAAATTTTCCAGCACGATGCTTTGAATGTTATCTAGCCACGATGTTGCCTCGGCGTAAAATGGTCTGCCGCATGCCGCAATTGCCGCAAACGTTGGTTCTTTGTGGCATACTACAAAATGACGCACGCCACAATATGTGGCATATGCGGCAATGCCGCACAGTCTTCCTCCGGCGTAAAGTAGCCTTAAGAGATCCGGAGATATAGGGTTGGCTACGCTGGCTTAAGTCTCAAGTCAGCAGGGCCTTTTTTTTCAGAAATGGCTATGGCAAAGAAATCAATTCTTTGGCAAGAAAATAGCAAATAATTAGCAAAAAAATATGCACTAAAGCCTGTTTGATAAGAGAAAGAGATCCGAAGATATAGGGTTGGCTACGCTGGCTTAAGTATCAAGTCAGCAGGACCATTGTTTTTCGTAAATGGCTATAGCAAAAAATCAATTCTTTGGCAAAAAATAGAAAAAAAATATAGTGTAAGTTACGGCCCTATGACTTGGCTACGCTAGCTTCATAGACACAATTCCTTCATCAATCTGATATCGCCTCCGATAACGATTAAAACAACAAATTATAAAAATGTTAAATCCTAACTATTGCCGTTATTTTGTTTTCGCTTAAGTCTATTTAAATATTACTGAACACATTACAATACAGTCATAGAGGAAAGTAATATATTGGGAATAGAGAGGCCACTCAAGTTTTTTTATGCAGACTTCATATTTTGATGTTTTGATTAGTAAACAATTACAGAATACGTTAAGAGATGGTGCTGTTTTTCATTTGTTGCAAAATATATAGGTATACAGGGCATATTTATGTCTATACACAGTATCTATATCATTATTATTTAAACACTAAATTAAGGATTTCCAAAAATAGCTTTATTCCATACTACATTGAAATTTGCACTTGCAATAGATTGTAGTATGAAACGGAGCCCAAAATAAAAGATTTTAGTTGACATATATTATTTACCGTTGAACTATAATACTAATACTAATTTATTTTTTTATTAAATAGTTAAAAAATAACGAGTATTTTTTTTCAATAAAATTCATAATCATTTTAGGCATTAACATTGAATAGCTGATAATATTATCATTTTATCTTTATGCAATATAGCGCCATCTATAGCTATCAAGCGCCATCAAGCTAGTTTTTTGCTAGTTTTCAAGTAAAAGGTGTCGGAATACATTTATATGTGTGTGCGTGACATTAGCAATCCAAATCCATTAGTGTCCAGCCCCTGACTAATTTACGAATAGGTATGGAGAGTAGAGGTCCTCTACCATTATAGCTCTTTGCCTCTACCCTCCATCTCCCTAGTCACGATTAATTTTCTTTCAGTGTGACCATTTACAGCAGATTTCTGCCATTTTAACAGCTTCCTACCATTTTGGCAGATTGTACTCCCATTTCTTCACTATTGCAGATTAGGTTGAAGATTTGTAAAACGTGGCCGTTTTTGGCCGATTTGAATGTATGTATTTGATAATAATAATAATCTTTATTATACTAAAAATATAAAAAGTTTTAAAATATAATTTTAATTCTGATAATATGTGCTTAAATATAAATAAGTCTGACTTCTAAGCTAGGTGTTTATCGGTATCTTAAAAGTCAGTTGCCACCCTTGTTGAATTTACATTACAATTCAATTACGTGATAAAATTAGTGATACGGTTAGTTTTAATGAAAAGGAACGTGTGGTGCATATGTGAGCATGCATATGGTGGTGTGGACTAACCTAAGCGCCAACTGTAGTTTAAGAAGATATTCATTTAGTTTAATTTTATATTCGTATTTATTTTTAAAATTAAATTCCAGGATTTTATTTAGGTGATTTCATAATTTATTTAAGTTTATATAAAACTGCCTAGCAAACGATGTACTATGAGGTTCTAGTGAGAAGACCTTGTATTTAAGTCTACCAGCTGGCTGAACGGAAGGCCGGACTGAATGTTTACGGAGCACAGAGTTAAAGACATATAGTGTGACTGTTAATAGTTTGTATTTTTCATACAGTAGTTTAGTAGGGTACCTTAATGAACAACCGAGCATAACCTTTATGACGGCTCTCTGTGCGTGCTCCAGTTGAAAAAAGAAATTATCTGTGACTCCTCCCCAGGCGACTTTTATTTCTTTAAGACAAGAGAAACTGCGCTCCACATTCCAGTGGTTACTACCAGTGACCACTGGAATGTAGAGAGAATTAGTATATTTGGGAAAAACTCATTTGTCTCTTGATGCGCTTCAGCTGCTGTCCTGAGGAGATTTTCCTATCACGCTCCTTCCAAAGACTTAATTCCAACAACGAGAGAGGATGAGGTAAATCGTCACTGTAAACGCGTGCAGATGCTACTATCGAGGTCAGACTTTCTGTTTTTACTATAGCACTTGATATAAGGTTGAACAGATCAAAATTGAAAAGGCTTGTGTACCTAAAGTCAAAGTCAAATATTTTTACTCAAAATAATGTACTTGATACAGCTTATCGAATTGTTAGTAATTTAAGAATTACATCCAATATTTACTAATATTGTTAAGATTCATCTATTCAGTTAATTATTGTAGTAATTAATTTAATTATTGTGCAACACAGTTTTCCGTTATGAAGTATGAGCAAGAAACTCAAGGGTGTATAAACTCAAACTATGTATTAATATTTACCTGTAATACACCTTAGTGTCAGGTGCTTCTATATTTGAGCGATGAGTTATGGTACGATGAGCGATGAGTATTATAGGTAAATGTTAAATGGTAAATGCTGTGTGTACCTGTAATGGGCATGCATACCAGACCTTTATATTATCATTTATTTTTCTGTCAATGCTGTGTATGTTTGCTATTGGTACACTAAAATATAAATAAAAAAAATGAGTTGAACGTTTGGTTGCCTTGGATGCTTGCACTTGTATCTCTGAAGGTTCTAAAATACTATTGTATTTTAGCCTCTTGGAAAATTTCTTCATATTTAGTTTCTCTGTACCTATCTTTCTAGAGTTCTTCCCTAACAGATCCGTACACACTCAGTACACACCAAGTATATATAGTGTATATGTGTCGCATTCACCCTGCATATACACCGAGTATACACCGAAATTCTTTTAAAGTCCCGTGAACTGGAATTTTTTAAAGTCCAAAAGTTGAAAATTTTTATAAGTAACGAATAAGACGTGAACATATCAGCGTATACGTATACCAGCTAAATATACCGCTGAAAAGCCAAAAGAACGAAGAACGCCTGGGGACCGCTTTTTCGTCGGGATCGCCAATGTTGAAGACGGGTCTACTTCATGTGTTGAGGTTGTAATAAAAAATGCACTATGACAGTGACTGGCTTGATATAATGGTAAATTTGCGTATTACATTAATTAAGTACTTAGAAACGCGTTCGTGTCTAGTTCGTCTTGAGGTATTTTGGTGAACATGCGTGCGATCGCCAGCGTCGGCTAGCGGCCAGTGAGTGTGCGCCTGAGGCCGTGTGCGCTCCTCTCTCGTCTCTTCGGTCCCCGCGGCGCCCCGCGGATTGGTGTGATTCGCAACAGTAGGTAGTGAAAACTACGTGTGTGCTTAGTATACTCGTGGTGTATATTATGTGTAAACTTGGAGAGTATTCATTCATATACATTTGATCTACACTAAGATCTATATTGTCACCGGAGTATATTCACACATAGTTATACGAAATTACACCACTCATAGTGCCACAGCGAGTTTACACTAAGTCATATGATATCATCGAGCTTACGAGGTGTATACTGATTTTTTATTTCAATATATTCAAATAACCCAAGTAAAAACTTAATAATTTAAAAATAATTTGAAGATTGAATCAAATTTTCTGCAAGTATAAAGTTGGATTGTTTCACACTTATGAAATATTTTTCGGTCTACGTTAGTAATTGTAAGCCTCTAATTTTTTTTCCTAATTGAGACTGAAAAAAAATTGAGTGTGTACTCGGCGTAAACTTGCGGTATATGATTCGAATTCACACCGAGTATATTGGGTGTATTTTTTTCTATACTCAGTGTGTGATCAATAAACACCAAATATACCTATCGTATTCTCCTAAGTATACACCACAATGGGTATACACCAAACTTACACCGAGTACATACGGTGTATACGGGTCTGCTAGGGTTACTACACTTTCTACCATCTCATAACAAAGGTTAAGATCTAATACAAGAGGGTGGAGTTGCCGTGGAAGTAGAAGCAGTAATTTCAAATACAGCGGCGTTTAACGTCAAAGTCGAATCGTTAAGCCAGACAACTTGCACTTTTCAATTATGGAGAAGTTCTCTCGTTTTCTACAAGGAACTGTACAGTAGAGTCAAAGATCTATTAGAAGTGAATGAACGCATCATGCCTTTCAACCGTGTATCACCAAGACTTTGTAACTTGACTCTTTCCGCCCCTAGGTGCTTTTCAAAAATAGCTCGCTTGAAAAATTCAAATCTTTTTGTTGTCATCATAATGCAAACACTAAGCAAACTGCATGTCTTTTGAACGACGTTGAAGTTGCTTGTTGAAAAATGAGCAGACAGAGACAACAATTTAGATTTAAGAGACAACAAGCCTTAAAGATATTGAAAAAATACTTACTTTGCAAATTACATATTATATTTTCTCAAAATTTATTAGATCGATTTTATAGATATAATTTTTTTCATTCTCGTTATACGAAAATATTAAGTACATTTAAAACCTTAATTACAATGGAAATTGTAACTTAGGTACTTTCCTCCTAAAAAACGCGTTACACTTTTCAAAACCCTAAAGTCTAATTATAACTTACATAAACATATTTTTAGACACATTTAGCTGTAAATAAACATACATCATACAGCCATACAGGTCGTCATCGTCATACAGTCAGTCAAGGTTTTTTTTCACATCTAGATCTCACACCAAGGGTTTGAAGATCCCCAATGTGAGAATGAAATGCTACCAGGTTAAATAAAAATTGTGTCTCATTCATTATTTCTTGGTTTTGATTTGGTTTTGGTCATTGACATAAGAATGTACTCATTGGGTTTGGCAGATTTGTTGCGAAATTAGGATAGGATCTGCCATTTATACATGGTCACACTGTTCTGTTTGACAAAGTTGTCACTTTTCGCTCGTTAATTCGTATTTCGTTCGTACCTCGTACCTCTCGCTTTTTACGTATTGTCGTTAAACACGGTTGGTTTTATAAAAACATGTCTGAGAGTTAAGGAATCTTGTGATAAATAGTGATACTTTTTCTTATATTAAACTTAACGGAAATGGCTAAATGGAAGTTATCTCGACAAGTATTCGGTTGTGAAGAATTTACTCTCTCACCAGGCGATAATGTTACCGTCGGCCGGGGGAACAATAATAATATAACTCTATCAAGTGCTGTTATATCGAGAAACCATTGTGTTATTAATTTCCAGAGCAATAAAGCACTTATTACAGATTTACAGGTGCTCGTAATTACTATAATCATTATTTTACTTAAAAATAACGCTGCTTAACTTGATATTTATTAGATCTGGTATTGGTAATATAAACCATTTACGTACCATACATATATTTAGTGTTCAAACCAATAGGAACATAATCATAAATCGAGGTATATTTTAAATTTTGTACTATGATATAAAAATAGTACAAATAATCAGGGAAACAGTATATAACCATATTATACATTCACAATTAAGTTGGCCCTAGTTTCCCTATTTAAATAATGCCCTAATTCAATCCTTTACCCTAATGTATTAAAACCTTAAAATACTATTTTTAAATGGTCTTTGTTATTTGTATAATTATGGAATATTTTTTGGTATATTATTTTAGAGTTCTAATGGAGTCTATGTTGGCACTATCAAAATACCACCCAACACTCCATATGTTATAGAAGACTCTGATGTAATTGGATTTGGATGGACAATTGGAGCTCCCCTGGTTAATATTAAGGATACTGAAAAATATGTGTTCAAATTAATCAAAGATGAACTGATGTCACCTGTAACAAGCAGAATAAGATTCCAAGATGAAAATGAATTGGATAATATAGAAGCAGCGATTGCTAACTTTGATTATGAACCTAATAAAAAAGCCACTATAAGGTCACCGCTCCTTTGCACTAAACCACCTTTGAAACGCAAGATAGATGACAACATAAAGTTAGAAATCAGAGAGAACTTAAAGAACAAGACTAGTAATGAAAACTGTATAATTAATATATCTGATAGTGACAGTGAAGTTCACTGCAAACTAGCAGATGTAGGTGCTAAAAAACCAAAAGTGCAATCAATAAATGAAGAAGCACTAAAGCAATTCACAAAAGAAACTGAAATTAAGAATGAAAATGAATTAATTGAGTATGATGCATTTAATGTAAAACAAGAATATTTAGGGTATGATGATGAACCTATAAATGTAAGTGATAGTGAGAGTGACAGTGAATCAGAGCAATGGTTATTGCGACTCTCCCAAAACTCCCCTGGCAAACCTTTTACCAAAATTAAAAATAGTGTCAAACAAGAAATTAAACAAGAGGATGGGTCATACAGTCAGCTAGATGATGATTTTATTAGTAATCATTTGATATTTGAAGATGATGAAGAGGTTGTTGATAATATTATTTCTATTCCTGAACCAGAAGAGAAAATCCATGAAGTACCTGATATAAGTAAACTACCTGACAAAGTTCTAGAATATAATGAAGAAGAGTTTTCTGATGATATTATTTCAATTGAAAAACCTCCAACATCTGTATCAAGGTCAGAAAAAGAAATAACCAGAGATGAATTGGATGGATGTATTGCAGACAATTTATCAAAACAAACTGAAAAGCTTATAAAATCACCTCTTAATGAGGTTTATAAGAAAGCACAAATGATTGAACCTCTTGCTCAATTGCGTAAGGGCAAATCACATCAACTTTTCACAGAAGGTAAGAAAATGAATTCTAGAGTTTCCAAATTTTAAATGGATTATATTTACATAATTTTCAGTTTAAATAAAAAGGAGCCACATGCAAATAAAATGCAGCTGAGCTTAAATACAAAGGTTTATCTTTATATGCATGTAATATTGATAAAAAAAAACTTTTTTATTAACAGGTAAAACAAAACATTCTACATCAAAACACACCAGCAGTAAAGTGGAAAAGTCACATTCTAAAAGACACACATCATCAGCCCAAAAAGAAGAACGAAAAAAAAAACTGAAAGAGATAGCATTAAAAGTTAAAGATAATGAAACAAAATCTAACCGAGAGTCAATAGAAACCAGTAAACCTATTACAAATGTTAAGGTTACCTCGTCCAATCGTGGAGCATTTCTAACTGAAGTAGTGCAAGCTGTAGTAAAACCAGTGAAACGGAAAGAAAACTTAAACAGAAGTAAAGATAAAATTTCAGAATCTCCTAAAGTCACAGAAACTAAAGACAAGGAAATGACAGAAAACCTGAATAGAAAAAAAGAGAGATCCAATAAAGAAAAGAGTAAAGGAACAAAACAAAAAGAAGAAAGTAAATCATGCAAAACTATAAAGAATCATGTTGAACAAGACGTGAGAATGCCTCTTAAAAGCTTAAGACCGTTAACCGATAGTGAAGAAACATATTCTGGAAAACCTGTTTCAAAAGTTGGACCCATGCCATTAGAAAAACCAAAAAAGAAAGTACAATTTTCTGAAGAACCACCACAGATTCGAGAATTTGAAATAGAACCTGGTAACAAACTGAAAAAGACTAGCTTAGTAAAAACAACATTGGTGGATATTCGGCAAACTCCTGTGTTTTCTTTAGAGAAAATAACACTAATGAAAATATTGCGCTGGAACCCTCATTGGCTAGAAGAACAACAGAATAATAATGATCCACCACCCATTCTGGGTCATAATAACACACCAACCCTTTTACACTCTTTTGTGAATCACAATCAATATGTACAGTAAGTTTTCATTATTGTATTATCATTGGAATTTGAAATCCATTCTTAGTACAGTCAAAGCAATATAACACTTTTTTAACAGATTAAAAAGTCACTTAAAAATTCTAACAATATTATACAACTTTTAAGAAACTCAAGTTTTAAATGTAACATTAAGAATATCCAGAGATTTTGGACTCTTTAAAATCATGAATAACAATTAAGTAATCATTGACATAATATTTGAACTGACTATAATCTTAGTTTAAAATGTTATGTTATTTATTTAGCAATTGTGCATATAAAAATATGGACATACTCTGTATTGTTGCTAATGACTGAATTTAGGTGACTGATAGTTTTTCGTCTCCTTTTAATCACTTTGGGTATGGAAGCTCCACAATATCTATGCTGTCTATCTAAATAAATATGTTTGTGGGCGCATTACATATTTATCCAATAATTAACTACTGTATAGACATATGTCTAAACAGTACACTCTATTCATATTTAAACCATTATTTTTACTTAGGCTGGTAGGTGATTTGCTTCTAATGGAGATTTGGGAATGCCTAACGATAGCATATACGAAAACAAGAAATCAAAACAATGGCTTACAAATGAGAATAGAATCATTGCCGCCAATACCCACACAAGAGCGCTGCTTTGAGCTATTCAGCTTAAGTGTAAATGGTAAGCAGTTGCTTAGGACTATTTGTACATAGTAGTCTTTACTAATCCTGATCTCTGCCATTTTATATTACTTCTGTTTTTAGTTTCCTTACTTCCATCGGAAACGAAAAACCTTCCACGGGTTGGAGAAATAATGCTTGTTACTTTTGGATCAGAAAATGTTAAACGTCAGAGATTTTTCTTTGTGCACAATATAAGATTTCTACCTGCAGCTCCAGGTTAGTACCCTTTTTACTGTAATCGTCAATCATAGCTAAATGACTCATAATAATAACTTGACACACCTCACACACGGCCGTCTGATCCCAAACTAGGCAGAGCCTGTATGTACTATGGTAACCAGACAGCTGATAAAGATACTTATATATTTCTAAATACATACCTACAATTATAGATAAATTACACCCATACAGAACAAATGATTGTGCTCATCACACAATTATTTGTCCTGGGTGGGAATCGAACCCACAACCTCTGGCTCAGCAGTCAGGATCACTAACCACAAGACCAACAG
This sequence comes from Euplagia quadripunctaria, assembly GCA_963859945.1. NCBI lineage: Eukaryota > Metazoa > Arthropoda > Insecta > Lepidoptera > Erebidae > Euplagia > Euplagia quadripunctaria. Next base: position 9,473,520 of record OY982574.1, read on the forward strand.
GCCAGTCAACTAAATTTCTTTATAACATCAAAAGCTGTTATACATATACAGGGTGTAAGAACGATGTACCGAAAACCGGAATAGTAGATTCAGATCATTCTGAATTGAAAATCGTTAGAATTTAAAAAAAAATTAATTGTTTTGGTTTAAAACGGTAACATAACGAGTAAACAGACCATTTACTGAAAAATATCAATAAATACCACATAATGTCGCAAAATAACAATGTAATCAGTGAAACGATATTCAAACACGTCAGTTTTGCTAACGCAGAGTTTTCGTCAAAATCAATATCATAAATTTAAATTAAACCAATTGTAGGTATTTTTGAATATTTTGTCAGTAGTAGTAGTCAGTCAAACTAAATTTGTCGCGAAGCTACTTGCCTCTTCCAATACGTAGATGTTATGGGGAAGAACAGGCAAAAACACTCTTTTTTACAAGTTTCTGGTTATATTGCTTATAACCGCAAATTAAATGTGAGGACTATGTTACATATTATTCTAAAATATTAACAGCTTAGATTATATATAGGTCCAGATGCCTAATCCGTGCCTCAAAACTGAAACCAAAAAATATAAGCGTCTAATATAAATATAAGCGTCTCACTCGTCACACGCGAGCGAACGTTCGCCGCTGAAGTACGTCTCGAGTACTTATAATATTTAAAAATGCCTGCTTGTGCTGTCACATTCTGTAAAAATTATACAAAAAAAATCTTAAGTGTCCGAACATCACATTTCATATGTAAGTATTCTATTTCCTAATGTATTTATAAACAATAAAACAAAATTTCAAATTAATAAAATTACGACACCATTACCAGAGATGTTGCCAGGACGTGAATTTCATTTACCCATAACGCATTCTAGCAGTATATATATTTTTCTTTGCCAAACTTGTTATTTATAGAAAGACGAGAAATATGCTTAACGTTAATGTTCGCGAAACTGAAATCCTTCAAATATTCTTAATTTCTAAACTCTAGCACCCGGAGTTAAATGTGTCCGTCAAACGATACTTTAGCTGTGGGATTGTACTCGTATTATAACTTATTATTACTACTCCTAACGAACACAGCTATAGAGCACTTAGGACTTGTAAAATTTTGCTAGTTTCTTGATACTTTATAAATATATATATATATATATATATATATATATATATATATATATATCCAAGTCCTACAAACCAAGGCAAAACATTTACTTTATTTTATCAAAATACCTTTTGTTACTCTGTTCCTGTGAATAAAGTTGCATTTAATTTTATTACTCAAAAGTGCTTTTATGTTACATTTACCTAAAAAAAATTACTCTTATTCTCAAATTTTTTTCATACGGCCTTATATGAAAATCGATTCTTAAGGAGGAAACTCTAAAAAAAACGTCTTGAAAACAAACCAAAAAATATTGTTATAAATAAATAGTTCCTACTAAGTAGTTTTATTTTACATTTGTCTTTTTAACTAAACGAATTAAATGAAAAAAACGAAAAAATGAAATAAACGAATATTTGTAACTGATTTAAATACATTCAAAATGTATTTATTTAATATTACTCACATCAAAAAAAAAATATGTTTAATAAAAAAGTCCCTGAATTTTGGGGTAACCTCTATGCACTGGTAGTAAAACCGTCAATGCACACAAGCATAAACATTGTACGTAGACACTCGCGTTGGGCGGGGTTCACTCACACAGCACCAAAAAGTGGCTTCAAAGTAAACGGTGATTTTTGTACTAGTCACGGTATCTGGACCTATATATAATCTAAGATTAACAGTAACGCAAATGTCTACTATATTTAATTAATAGCAGTCCAGAGATGACCAGCCCCAATGTTAGCCATTGTCCACCTCAACCATATTAAAGGGAGCCGAACGACCCCCACACACGTAGGTATGCCACCATCGGCAGGACTTCTAGGCGAGCATGACACACTCAGAACTGCCAGGCAATATAGAAAATTAACTTAAATATGATGTATGTCATTTACGACACAGTTCTCACATGTTCAAAATTTTATAAAAATAATGAAAAATATCAATAAATAGATACATGTCAGATAAAAACTAATACACAAGTGAAAATTCATGAGAAGCTTCTCCTTCTAAAGACCATTTGCTAGTGAGTTTGGTTGAAAAGTAGAAATATAGAAAATAAAAAGTCTGATGCAACCATTTGACACATTGAAAGTGCATTTAACGCTTATCACACTACATAATAGTACCAGTACAGAAGGATCTCTCCAAAATACCATTTAAATAAATAGCGACTCTGAATCCGACACAATAATGTGCAATTCAGATCGCACACCGCTAACTACCTATAGGTTATATTAACCTAAAACTTGCCTCTCTTTCTATCGCGTAACTCTTATCTGTTCCGCTGACGTTAGGGTTGTCTTCTTTAAGAATTATTATTCTAAATATTTAATAACCAGTTATGTGCCTATTACTTTACTTTTGTGAACAAATGAAGTTTTAAATGAACCTGGCTAGGTATTTACTTAGTACCTATATAGATGAAACTTATATTAAAGAAAACTATTTTATGTTATAATCTCTGCATAGATAATTTAATCTCTAAGAAGATAGGCAGTTGGCATACGTTAGTGTGTACCTTGGAATGAAACTATCTCTTTTAGGTGTTTAGGTAGGTCAGAATCAAATCTGGAATGACATACAAAGCGGACAAGATAGTCCAAGAGCCAACACCAAAAATCATAATGTTGGTTCTAAAGTATCTTGATAACCGGCAACTATTAATACTTATAATTGATATTTCCATGAACGATTATGGTATCATAGTGTAGGAGCTGGCCGGGGGATTAGGTAACCGTAACTCAGTAAATGTAATCTGTGGCCGGATTCTAAGGTATTCGGTCCAATATTGACGATCGGAAAGGTTATCTCTGTCTTACAAAGCTCTCGCTCATTCATCAGCGACAGGCATAGTCATGTCGATCATCAGTATCGGACTGAACGCTTTAGAATTCGGAAACGTTGCGAATGGCCCAAGGTATCTTTTGGAATGGATCGATTCGGACCAACCACGGGTCGAAACGACCCAATGCTCTTTTCATAGGTCCGTTTGGACTCATATCAAAAATTTAAGGATTCCAATTATTTATTCATATTATTTAATCACAAGTTGAGTACTAACGATCTTACTACAAAATAGTTTATTCCAATATCACGTCGACTTACCCATACCTACTGGATTTCGTAGCAAAATAATGTTAAAGGGAAACCTATTGTACCTACTACTGTCATAAACAAGCTTACAACATTATTGCCTCAGCTCTTGGTCTATTATATTTTTAATACTTTAAAATACTTAGTCTCTGTTGTATATCATTATTTATCTACGTAAATCGGCAAATAAAAAAATATATAAGTTATCTACGTCATCAAAATCTAACTACATATCTACCTAAACACTAAAATACAAATAAAATAGCTACTTATCTAGGTATTTATATTTAATTATAGATTTAAAAAAAACAGATTATGTTGGGTCTTGGGTAGTTAACTATGTATGTATGTAAACGTACCTACTTACTAGGTTTGAACTTGAATTGTCTGTAGTTTTGCCTCACTTTTTTCAATGTTATCTTTAATGTAATAACTTTTTATACATATAAGTACTCATATCTTATTTTATTTTAATTTAACCATACAAGCACAGAATTAATTCATATGGTAAAAGATCAATTTGTGTTAGTTGCGGTGGCCTACCATTTTAATGAGCACAAGGCATCTATTTGTAATTTCTTTTGTTATTTTAGTTAGTGCACCGCGCGGCATCTTGTAACACCATGTATCTGCCAGTGAAAGTTCCGTGGAAATCGGTCCACTCGTTCCAGAGATTAACCGGAACAAACAGACAGACAGAGAAAAATGTGAAAAATATTTTTTTTGGTATAAGTACCGTGTAAACATTCAGATGCATTTATTAAAAAACTGTCATTATGACTTTACAAACGGACACTTCAAATTTATTTATTTGTATAGAAGATGTGTATCAGTTGTTGTAGTCCTAATAAATAGATATACTTATCAAAGCTAAACTTGACCTTGTAAACAGAACTTGTAATTATCTAACTATACTGATTATAATTAATAATATAATCTCACCCTGTAAATCTTGAGTATCTTATGTGTTAATCCAAGTCAACTATCTCTTGCCTAATCTCTTGCTTGATCCAAATTCGTTCAACCATTTTTGCGTGAAAGAGTAGGTACCAAACATCCATCCTCACAATCTTACTAGTAAGATTAATTAGGATGAAGTACATTTTTATTATTAATTAATTTCTCTGGTAATAAGTAATGGAACATAGCTACTTACTTACATATGCTGTTTCAGGTCCTAGTTTTAGGAAATAAATATAATATTTTTCTTCGAGGGGCTCGTGACTAAGTGGTAACGGAGTAGGTTAGCACTTAACAAGGCCAAGTAATACTAGCCAGGTCAGTCTTAGGATGGGTGACGATTCTTAACACATTGAGACCCCTCCGTGCCTCGAAGACCACGTTAAACCGTCGGTCCCGGTTGCCATACAAACATCTGTGGCATTCGTTACGGGTAGTCAGAGCCCTACAAAAGCCCGACAACCTGGTCTCACTACAGAACTTCTATATCGCCTAGTACTTGGGTTGTGGAGGTCTAATGGCAGTCGCTTCACGTAAAATATCGAAGTTCGGCCGTATTTAGTCTGAAAGCCGACCCCAACTTAATTGGGAAAAAGCGTGGAGGATGAGGATGATCTTTATTCTGAAAAAATTGAGGTCGTTAAATTTAAAAAGGAAAGAAATAAAAAACGAGCCTACTGTGACTACAATAATTATTATAAAGTGCCTATACCTAACAATGTCACTAATCTATCTCTTTTCCTTAGCATATCTATTTACCGACCTCTTTTAAAAGGGTTTTAGTAGGACCTCTAGACAATTTAAATTGTGTACCTATAAGCTAGTTTTATTTTTATTATTATGATTATTCATCTAGATCATGAAGAATTTCTATACCAATCCTTGTCTTCAGTTCAGTCTTCAATATGTAAAATTAAATACCCAACAAGTTAACAATATTAATGTTTCAGGGCAAACAAAACACTTTTACAGCATATCATTGCATGCAACTGTCACAGAAAAGATGATGTCCCTAAGGCCCGGTGAAATAATCATTGGAAAGAGTTTAGCATATATAAAGAAGGAATTAATGTTGTTTGAAGCCATGGATTATCTGGCAGGATCTCCACTCAGTGATGCCATATTGAGACCAGAACCACATCATTTTATAAGTGGTCACAACAATCAGATAATTAACCTAAAGTCACAGGTTGGTTAATGTTTGAACGGTAACACCCTATATTTAAAAAAAAACGAAATCTATAAGAAATAAATTACCTACCAGTTGGTTGCCAAAAATGTTGTCTTTTACATTTTATATATTTGTGTTAAGTTTTAAGAAAAGAAAAACAAAAAAAAACGCTAAGAAACGTTTGACACTTGTCTAAACCTGCTGGTTATAAATTGATCGATATCGATCGATCGATTTGCATATTGATTCATCTAATGTTACAGTGGACTGCGACTTTAAACCCAAGTCAGCTGAAAGCGGTGAGTTCGTCTGTGGCCGCGGCGCTCAGTGACAAACCTTCCATACAGATGGTACAGGGACCACCTGGCACAGGTTAATATGACTGCCTTTCCATAAGTTTATAGAAATTTGACTAAATTTATTACTATTGTGGGGGAGCTAGTGTGGCAACTGCGTGCTGTTGGCATGAACCTCTTTAGTGTACAAAGGTATGTTGAAAAAACTGTTGTTCCCAAGTTTCATAACAGAACTGGTATATATCATCAAGTTTGCAGAGGGCAAGCGAGTCCATCAGAACTCTATTACTCATGTTTCGTACTTTCTTTTATGCGCGTGATGTACACTGAGATCGGTTGCACGATCGCCGTCACATCATCTTGGCTCGAAGTACCGCCGTTCTGGTAAAGTTCTATTTTACATAGTATATCACTACAAATTTTTAAACTGCATAGTTATAAATCGATATTAACTAAATTTAAATCGGTATAAAAATCCATTGGTCGATAGTTATAAATACTTGTATTTAATTGCGTGTGTATAATATAATATTTTTATTTTAACAGGTAAATCCAGTGTCATATGTGCAATAGTCATGACATACTTCTACAGTGAACAAAGCAAAAAGCATCAGAATAGGGGCAAAATACTGATATGTGCAACGAGCAATGCCGCCGTTGACGGACTAGTCATTAGACTGTTAACCTTGAGGCAGAGTTTACCTAAACGTAAGTATGCAATTTTAATAGACTTTATAAGTACCACCAGTCGAAGTTCGATCATAATTAATTTTTTTTTTACCTATTCTTTCCAATATCAGTTGAACTGTCATTGTTAGACTTTGCGTTCCACGACAGGTCAACATATACAGTTCAACATGTAAAAACACCGTGCCGAATACTGAAATAGTGTATTCAGATCATTCCGGCAAAAAAATTTTTGCCGGAAAATTCAAATTTTTTTTTATAATTTTACATATTTTGGTTAAAAGTGATATCACAATGAGTAGACAACATTTTACCGAAAAAAAAATTAACTACCACATACGGCCAAAAACTGCAATGTAATCAATCAAACAATTTTTAAACATTTTATGCAATCAGCTGGTCTTGGCGGCGTCGAACGTTTTAAGTATCCACAGAAAGACGTTTTTGTAAGTTTTTCGCGAAGGTGAAACTTTCACGCTGTATATGTACTGTACGCGTGTAGCTTGATTAGCCATTTTCTAGCTTTCTGTACTTTGTCTTTATATGTATAAACTTTAAGCATTCCAAACATCACGTTCTTCCATTCGTAAGATTTAACATTTGGGCTATGCTCCACTTGCAGTTGGTGTGGCAGCCTACAATGTTCTCTAAAAAAAAGGCCAAACAACTAATTTTAAAAAAAATACCAAACTCCGATCTCTATTCTAATGTTTTAATTATTTTTCTTACATTTTATTTACATTTTTATGTGCAATGTGTAGTAAAGGCTATTTGCAAAGACATACGAACAGAAATAAAGCGCTGTCAATAATAAAGCAATTGCAAATTGCTTTTTACAGATGAATCCGTAAAATACAGTAGGAATATTATTTTACAATTTGGCATTAATAAAGTCTTGTATATTAAAACATACAATACAATAATAATAATATCAATCTACAGGTCTTGTGAAATTATTTGATAAACGTAATTTACAAAAAACTTGTATAAAAGTTCTTGTACATGTAACTTGTCAGCTTGTAGACTTATAACGTTCGATAAATAAGGTACTGGTCTCAGTTTATAGCCATAATTATATATCTGTACTCATAGCTTGAGAACCCTCATTAGAGAGAATTACGCTATTTATGACAATGGTTATAGTATAAGCTAATAGCGAAGCTGTTTTTTGTCTAACTTTAATAAGTAGGTGCATAGCTGACCTAGTCAATTCAAGTTCTTAAGGAATCTCATTTGATTATTAAGTACTAGCTGCGCTCCGCGGTTTCACCCGCGTAAGCCCCGGTACCGTGGGAATATCGGGATAAAAAATAGCCTATGTGTTAATTCACCTCTCCAGCTATCTACATACCAAGTTTCGTTGCAATCGGTGCAGTAGTTTTTGCGTGAAAGAGTAACAAACATCCATATATCCTCACAATCTTTCGATAGAACGCGAAAAGTTAAAACATAATCATTACCTTAATTTAGTCATAATCTGCATCTGCATTGTTGGCTCAATCATTGCACAGATTTAAATCTGATTTTGTTACACAAGAAAGTTCAACTGACTATCATCGTAAGGCAATGTCATTAAAAAAATCTGTTATCAGCGGAACGGTTTCGCATGGTGCGGGTTGGTCGCGCGGAAGCCATGCATGCGGTGGCCGCCAACATCAGCTCACAACAACTCGCGCACCGCGAACTCACGCGGATCAACGAACAGCCGCCCACCACAGCAGGACTTAGCGAAGAGGTAGGTACAGTGAACAAAGAAAATGGTCTACCAGTTTTGACAAAAGTTTCTGTGTAATCACAATAGCGATAAGATTGAGCCTATCTCTAACAATGAACTGTTAGAATATTGCACTGGAAAATCAATCTTGTTGTTTTATAATGTCAAATGATCTTCAACCGTAAGGTGGTAAACGATATATTTGACCGATGGTAGGTACATACCCACACATTTAGGTTTTATGATTGGACCAAGTTATTACTTTTAATAATAATATTCTACGACATATTAGACAGGCCTTTTTAGACCTAAACTAAGTAAAGCTGTACTATAGGTTCTAGTACGGATAGTTTAAGCTGTATACTTAGTTTGACACACGGATTAACATACTTAGAAACATTTTTTTTTACTGTAAACATATATACACGTAAAACATATATACATAAAAATACTCACTACTGTCAATGCAATGCAATTGACTGCAGGATGGTGCAATGGTTTAAGTGGTCATCTCGCCACTACGCCGCGCCGAGTGTTGTGGGTTCAAATCCCACACGGTACAAAAATTTGTGTGATCCACAAAATTATAGTTGTCCTGAGTCTGGCTACTTCCTAATGCGGGAGTTGATTTAAAAAAAAAATAGGTAGTCATGCCGACAGAAGTGAAAACTTAAAACGACATTAGGATGTTGATGACGCGAACCTATCAACTTGAAGTCCGATTTGATAAAATAAACAATATTTTTGGGTTGTTAAGAAATATTTTTAAGAAGTATTTTTATTAGAAATTGTTTTCATCAACGTATTAACATAGTAATAAAATTTTCATTTATTGCGCTGCTTTAAACCAAAAAGAATGGTTATTATCTTTATAATAGGTGCAAACAATTTTATAAATACACATCAATTTTATAAAATTTTATCATTTGAATTTTCATCCATAATTTAGAGTATGATTACAACTAAGTACGCATTTTGACTTTCATCCCAGCTCAAGCAAACCGTCCTGAATTTCGGGATTGTTAAAAATCATTCTAAGTTTCATTTGGATCTGTTCAGTAGTTTCAGCGTAATGCAGGGCCAAGATACAGACAGACAGACAAAAATTAAAAAAAAAATAGTTTTGGCTTCAGTATCGGTTATAAAGTGCCCCCAAATTTTTTTTTCAAATATCTTTAATGTACAGAATTGAACCTATAACAGTGTTACTATAATCTTAGATCATTTAAATGTCTAGCTAGATGGACTGTCGCACTACAAAACAACCAAAACGAATACGTGCAATACTAATTTGCATAGTAATTTGAAAATTAAAGTGTAAATGTCTGTACTTATATGACGTCACTTTTTTGCTTGTTATTTGTTATTACTACTATTATTTGTAATCTATACTTATAATAAATTATACGAGGGGCGATCAAAAAGTAATGATAATGAGTATAATAAAACAACGATTCTAGTTTAAATTTAATTTATTTTTCTACATAGTCTCCTAACAAGTCGATACATTTAGTCCAACGTTTCTCTAAGCCTAAAATACCCTTTAAAAAAAAATCTTTATCTTGGCTCTCCCAAAATGCCTCTACAGCAGCCATAACCTCGCTATCATCCTCAAATTTCTTGCCCCTGAGGTGTTCCTTGAGCCGAGGAAACAAATAAAAGTCGCTGGGGGCTAAATCTGGAGAATAGGGTGGGTGTTCGACCAGTTCGAAGCCTGCTTCTCGAATGGCAGCCGTCGCAACTTCGGCTTTGTGTGCAGGTGCGTTGTCCTGATGAAACAGGACTTTCGCTCGGAGTTTGCCCCGTCTTTTTTCCTTTATGGCTTCTCGCAGTCGTCTTATTTGATCAGCGTAGTAGGAGCCCGTTATAGTAGCTCCCTTTTCCAGGTAATCAACCATTATGATTCCCTCAGCATCCCAAAAAACGGACGCCATAACCTTGCCCGCCGAGCTCGAGACTTTGAACTTCTTCGGCGTCGGTGAGGATGGCCTTTTCCAAGTCATCGATTGTTGTTTGGTCTCAGGATCAAAATGATGGATCCATGTTTCGTCCATGGTCACAAATCGAGACAAAAAATTTTCTTGGTCAGCCTGGAACTTTGCAAGATTGGCTCTTGAAATGTCAACTCGCTTTTTCTTTTGTTCGTCCGTTAACATTCTCGGTACCCAACGCGCGGAGACCTTCTTCATATTCATTTTGCCGGTCAAAATGCTTTGGATGCTGCCATATGAGATCCCTGTGACCTCAGCTAAATGTCTGATGGTTACTCTTCGGTCTGCTAATACGATATCTTCGACTTTTTTCACGATTTCCTCAGTGAGGGACGAGGTTGGGCGTCCCTCGCGATGTTCATCTTCTGTGGATGTTCTACCCAGCTTAAACTCTTTGCACCACCGTGCCACCGTAGAATATGGAGGAGCAGAGTCCCCCAGTGTCTCCACCAAATCAGCGTGTATCTCTTTGGTAGACATTTTTTTCAAACAGAGGTACTTGATGACGCATCTCACTTCGTGTTTCTCCATTTTCGTGTTGTCGCTCCGACTGCTGGTATTCAAATGAATGTAGCTCCTCCAAATGATGTCTTATTTATACAATTTTTTAGGTGGGAAGTAGTGAAGGACCGAAGAAGTGAAAACAATTTTTTTTGGATTTTTATCTTTATTAGAAATACCCGTTTATCATTACTTTTTGATCACCCCTCGTACATAATTATATAGTTTTACAATTATTCTTCATATATTTATCAGTAATTATATATAAGAACTAGCTGACCCGGCAATCGTTGTTTTGCCATATAAATTATTTCTAGTGAATATTTTAGTAGTTAAATAAAAAATAACTAACTTATTGTAAGTATGTGGGGATGGGGTCTATGACTGAAAGAGGAATAACCATTCATTTTCTTAATTTAATGTACTTCATTAACTTAACTGACATTTTTAAAGTTTGATCTCTTAAAAGTTAAATGTAAGTTTAAAAAAGTGATACAAATTTTTTATCTTAAATAATGACAATAAAAAATCAAAATCAATCTCGAAGAGCAATCGAGTGTACGATGTTTTTTGTCAGTCCGTCTTTAGCCAACATAAACAAACTGGATAGTTTGCCATCGCGAGAACATGCCACGTATACCTAATTGTCCGTGTGAAAAACAAGGTGTGCCCAAATCTAAGCCACAAACAGACATCGTTTGGTCTTGCGACTTATTGATTGTCATTGCGAATACCAATCTAATTGTAAATTGAACGCATTTGAATTCAATTGGCACTTCTGTGGGAATCACTGGGATTCGTGGCATGGCATTCAAAATGCTGGCATAGACAATGCTTTTCATAAAAAAAATTATGACTAATCGCGTGCCATTGCAGAGCCGTGGTGGGTTCAAATTCTGAAGTACAATAACCGGAGATCCAACTTTCAGTTGTAGATGGTGTGGTGACATGCCTGGCAAATTCAATGAGTTTAAAAACTGTTGAATAATTTACAGCTTCATTGGCATCGCAAACTATATCAATCGATTTGTATGACACTAAGTATAACTGTTGTATTTTGAAATCGTTGACATCCACATTTTTTGCTGCCAAAATGACTCTTTCTGCCAGCCACACAGCCACACATGATTCATGTATTGTGTGTATACATCGGGAAATATGCGGTCCATGAGAGTATTTTGCGAATTAAGGATTGTGGAGACATCGGTCGGCAATTTTATGCATCCAGTATTTTCATGGATAGCAACTTTTCCATCGCCGATATTATGAGATCCCTTAATTAACTGAAACTGAGGACTATCTTCAGCAATTATTAATAAAATGAGAATAAATAATGATAGTACTGCAAAGTGATGATAAATTTACTATGAGAATATAATTACCATGAGAGTTGCACTGAGAGAGTAAAACATCAGTATTAAGGTCGATGCACAAACAATAATAATGGCCGAAAACTGTGTAGGGAGTGCGAGAAAGCTTATTGTGTAAGAGTCACAGGAGACCGACTTCTTTCGTATCCCTACTCCGTGCTATTTGCTGGGTGAGAGGTAACACCTGTAGACGCCTGGCGGGGATAAGTGATCGATTGATAATTAATCAGTTGTCGACCATTGGGAGAGGAAGATTTTAACTTTAAAGTTGCAATATCGACTGGACGGCAATCAATTATTACAACCGATTATAATAATCGCACTTTCTGTTTTCACTGGGTTAAATACATAAAAATGTATCGTACGGCAATGATTAATCAATTGCCATCTTGCAACCCTATTGCACATCTGTGAATGAAATTAAAATACTAATATCGCTATTAAAAATAGGGGTTAGTGGTAGAAGGGTGACAATTTAGGGTTATAAGTATTTTTTTGTAAAAATGTAAATTTTCGTCCAAAAAATTAAAATTCTGGAGAGAGCCACCTTTAACACCTAGGGGTAGAAAAAATAGCCTACGGCCTATTCTCAGACCTACCAAATATACACAAAAAATTTCATAAAAATTGGTCAAGCCGTTTCGGAGGAGTTCGATAACAAAAACTGTGACACGAGATTTTTATAGATTAGATAAAGTAAAAACACTTACTGTTTCCTGCTAGTTCTGCTATCCAGCAATAGAAATCGTTTTGCGGATTATCGTGAATCATTGAAGAAAGTGATGCCATCTGCTAGTGACATCCACCAAACTGACGTACGTTCGGACGAAATTTTGAATGAAGGTCTTCGTTGTTGAGCACTATAGGCGTTATAAATTTTCACCTTAATTACAATTATGTTTTTGTTTACTTTACTCGTAATACTCGTAGTCAGGTTGTAAGGTAATGCTCACAGTTAACAGAAAATACATACATATTCCGGTATCCCTGGATATTTCGTGTCGTTAATTTTGTCACTACGTATTTAATTCACAAGCTTATTAAAGTAAAGATAACACTTCCACAGACAAATTTTATTGGTTTATTGTTTTCACTAAGTAATTATATTTTTAAAGATTAATTAATAAGGAGCTGACAGAACTCAATGTTTAGATTAGCGCCCTCTATTGGATCTATAGGTATATTTATCGTAGCGTGACGGTCACGCGAGTTCAGTGCTTTTTCCCCATAGCAAAGTGCACAACGTGCCTAAAGAAGTTTTTATTTATTTGTCATTTGTTTTTCTTCACTGTCCACGTGGTGACAGCATTTTTTCCATTTCTTCGAGTCCATTGTTGCGATTGCGTCATAAAACAGCTTTTCTACATCTTTAAGTTTAAACGTTGAGTTACTAGCAGCAATATAATTTTTTATTTGGACCCACACTAACACAATTGGATTGAGTTTGCAAGGGTACGGCAGCAGGTGGAGAATTTTAATGCCATTTGCTTTAACGGTTCTTTTTTAAATAACTCCTATCCAGATCCATTACAATTGGGGTTTATTATGTAATACAGTATTGTGTTTGCAGATATCTCACTTGGAAGCTAAGATAAACATGTGGAAGACCGCAAGGAATGAAGCCAAAGATCCCGTCCGTATAGCGTACTGCCAAGGTCGAGTTACTGATCTCGTGAAAAGGATAACGCTGGTAAATATTATATACTCATACTGTTTTACTGACTGCTACGACTGTTGGTAAAACAACAATAACTTAGAGCGTGGCCAAGTATGTCAGCGCTCTTAATTTTAGCTATCTTTTATATGTGGATAACCCAGCCTCTAATCATTTATTGTCACTTAATAATCAATAGTGTGACTAGTGCTCGAAAATAATGTGTGTAGTGCTAATCATTTAAGAAAAAAGTTCTCACTGTTCTTTCCAGTTCTTTGCGAACAATGGCCTCTTTGGTTAACTATTTTTTGACCATACTTTTTCAGCTTTTTCGTTTAGATATTTAAGCATTTAATTTGTTAAAAGTATTTATAAGAAGCCCATCGTCACATCTAATTCACACGATAACCTTGACACGTCAATTACCCATACACTTTATTCTCTCACTTTACCAACTCGACATACACAACACTTCCTCATTCTCACAACTTGACCCATAAGGGCCTTTTCCTGAATATGTCTAGTATTCCTACTTTACTTTATAAACAAAGTAGCACTGGCACTTACATATATTATATACTGTCAACCTATTACTTTATGCATGTCTCATCTACCACCAAGTGTTTCAATTTTTTTTCAATAGTATACTCTAAAAGCAATAGTTATTTATTAGATTATGGTTAACGATATAAGTAGAATTACACCACAACTTAAAACAATTAACGTAATGCAATCATTTCAGTGCTCTACGGATAGAGGTGCCGAACATGTCTTAGCTATGACTTTTCCTTTATCAGTATTTCCCTTAAATATACGTAGTATTAATAAGTACTTCAACTGCATTCTCTTACTATGGTAACTATGGTAACCAGACTGCTGATAAACATACTTATATCTATATTTCTAAATACATACATATATATCACTACATAGTATAAAACAAAGTCGCTTCCTGCTGTCCGTCTGTCCCTATGTATGCTTAGATTTTTAAAACTACGCAACGGGATTTGAAACGGTTTTTTTTAATAGATAGAGTGATTCAAGAGGAAGGTTTATATGTATAATACATACATAATATAGTAGAGAAACACTGATAACTTTAGAGGTTTCTAATGTGATGTCGTAAATAAACACATTTTTTTTTGTATTTACATTGCAAACGCTGGCTGAACCCTACGAGATAGATCAAAATAATGTACCTCAGTATTGTACACCTTAAAAAGGTCTACAAAAATTCCGCGATGGTATATGTTTATCTCTTAGGGATAACCCACAATAACCAACAAAATATATATAGAGGGCAATCTAAACAGCAAAATATCAACCCTAGGAGCCTTCATCGACATCGAAGGTGCCTTTGACAAAACCAGCTTCACCAGCATAAGCCAGGCTCTGTCAAGACATGGGGTCGATTCCACAATTGCGGGATGGATCGACAGCATGCTCAGATACAGAGCTATACAATTTACTGTGAATAACACATCAAGAGGGGTGGTGGCCAGAGGATGTCCGCAAGGTGGAGTCCTCTCACCTCTCCTATGGAACATTGTGGTCGATGAGCTCATTACCCAGCTCAATGACCGCAAATTCTTCACAGTGGGCTATGAGGACGACCTGACCATCCTCATCAGCGGCCGCTTTGAGAGTGTGGTATGCGACCAAATGAGGTCTGCATTGAAGGTCGTAGAGCAGTGGTGTGAAAAACACAACCTAACAGTGAACCCGACAAAGACGGAGTTAATCATGTTCACAAATAAACGTAGTTTAGGAGAACTGAGACTACCTAAACTATTTGACACCAGTCTAGCCCTTACCAAGGAGGTCAAGTATCTAGGAGTGATACTGGACAGTAAACTCCTATGGAACAGGCACCTGGACGCAAAAATAAATAAGGCCTGCATTATATTCTGCCAATGCAAGCGACTCCTCGGCAGAAGCTGGGGATTATCACCGAAAATCACACTATGGCTGTACAAAACGGTTATACGGCCAATCATCACATACGGTGCTATTGCCTGGTGGCACAGAACGGAACTAAGCACTGTCAGAAACAAACTGCAGCAATTCCAGAGACTAGCATGTACTGCCGTCACTAATTGCATGCGCACAACTCCCACAACCGCCCTAGAGGTGGCTCTTGATCTAGCCCCACTAGACCTGTATATACAACAGGAGGCAGCTGTGGCAGCCATCAGACTTAAACTCTTAGGTCTCTGGTATAACCGAGAGGGTCCCCATATCAAATTATGGAATCAATTAGTGGAATACCAACCACTAATCGCTGCCCCATGCGACAGGATCCCGAAACAACACATTTTCGAGAGGAAGTATCAAATACAACTATTTGAAAACGACCGAGATCAATCTGGCATACATGAAGTGCGAATCTATACGGACGGTTCCAAGATGGGGTCAGGGACAGGAGCCGGAATTTTCTCACAAGACCTAAATATAAAAATATCACTGGCGCTTGGTCAACACAGCTCCATATTTCAATGCGAGTGTGTTGCAATAACTTACGCCGCGACCGCGGTCATGTCAAAAGGCATAAAGGAGTACAACATCCGAATATTGTCAGACAGTATGGCCGTTTTAAGGGCCCTGGAGGGCAACACCATGAACTCCGGTCTCATTTATGAATGCCACCAGACGCTAGAGCGTTTAGCCTCTGCGAACGGGGTAATTCTGCAATGGATCAAAGGGCATAGTAATTCATTCGGGAACGACGCCGCCGATGAGCTGGCAAGAAAGGGATCTGTAACTTCAGTGGCAGGCCCAACAACACTACTGCCACTTCCCTTCAATCAACTTCGCTCATGGGTAAGGCAACGGACTCGTGAGGCGCATAACGGTCGCTGGGCCAACACACCGGGCTGCAGGCAGTCTAAACTGGTGCTGACGGAGGTCTCACCACGTTTAACTTGCAGACTGCTCAGTCTTGACCGACTCGACATCAGAATAGTTGTAGGAACAATTACGGGCCACTTAGCCCTAAACCGGCACCTATTCACCATCAGTGCGACAGACAGTCCTCTATGCAGAGGATGTCTCAACGCGGAGGAAACGGCCGCCCACGTTATCCTGGAGTGCGAGGGAGTGGCCACACAACGGGCAAGTATTCTCGCGGGTGCGAGATCGCTCCTAGAAGCCTGTGAACGCCCCAGGAGGCTTTTGTGCTTCTGGAAGGAGCTAGGCTGGCTCAACTAGTCAGCCAATCTGAACGCATAATGGACCGTCTGTGAGTCTAAATGCGGAAACAGAGCCCTACACCAATACCAATACCAATACCAATACCCACAATAACCATTTTTTATCCTTTACTTTTTACGAGAAATAATGGCTTATTTACGAAGCGATTTTAAGCAATACAGCATTAATCCTTATCCAATTAAATACCTTAAATACATTGTGCATTTAATATAGATCAAAATGGCCCTTTACAGCATGTAATTTCAATTAATATTTTCGAAGATATTACAGATTTAAAATGCAGGGACATAGCGGTTGCAGCGGTACCAGAGGTTTAAATGTCGCTCTTTCAAGAGTAATCTCTGAAGAAAACATGTTTGTATTGTCTAATGACAAAAAAGCTGTAAACGTTGTATATAAAGACATTCTATAGTACATTTAGTATCATCATTGCACCCGTGCGAAGCCGGGGCGGGTCGCTAGTTATGGATTAATTACATATTTATTATTAGCTAAGCTTAATTTTCTAATCCCGAAACTCGACTCGTAACAATAATATTATCCCCTATAGACGGTCTTGATAAGAATATTTATGCGGGATGACATACAATCCCCCCACATTTGAAGCTACTAAGTAATTTTCATGCGTAATCTATTACGACCCGGATGTGCTGCATCATTACACCTAGTATTGCTTAAGGTGCTCCCCCACTGGGAGCATTCACCTGTAATGTAACATTTTTTGATTAGATTTTGAGCATTATCTTACAATACTGCCTCCATGACTGACGAGCATTCGCCTGTAATGTAAGATTTATGATTCGATATCGAGTATTACATTATAAAACTGCCTCCCTGACTGAAAAAACCAGAGGAAACGATATTGGTGTCATGAATTATTTCAAAACCGACGGAACACAGGTGTATTTGTAAAGTTACAGGCGAATACTCCCGGTGAGGGAGCACCTTTAGATTCTTAATACATTAATATAATTAATATACTCACTACGTTCGCTATGGTTGTTTGTACGCGATGTGAAATGTGAGGTATTAGACGAACGCCAGATCTGTCGTGACTGTCGCACGCACGGAATACGCTACCCTGTTTTCTAGTATAATTTTTGTAATAATAATAATAACTTCACACGTCTCGCACACGACCGTCTGATCCCAAACTAGGTAGAGCCTGTACTATGGTAACCAGACTGCTGATAAACGTACTTATATATTTCTAAATACATACATATTATAGATAGATTTGATTGGTAGCAAATGATGCCATTAAAATTTTCACCGACAAGTGGTCGGTTTTCGGTTCCTAGCGTTATTTATTATATTGGTATTTCGCGATATAAGAACCAGATGAACGTATCTACAAAAAAGTCAAAAATCGTTTTTTTTTCATAATACGGGTCACAAGTGCTCTTTTATGAAATGCCAAAACGAAGTAATTGTAAATGCAATATTTCACAAATAACAAAATAGCTAAGGAACCATGTAAGTTCTCAGAGTATTTTTGCTCTCCTGTAAAATTAAGAAAATGTAAATACGTTCATCTGGTTCTTATACCGCGATTTTCGAGTTGGGTTTATACTATGTGCTATGAGAACAAAAACTGATATATGATAGAGTTATTCGTTATTATTTGTCTTCTCCTATAACAATTCAAAGGTTTAAGATATACGTCAAAGGGAAATAATATAAGGGATTTATGCCGCGTTCCAATAAACAAGAAACGATTCGTTTTGCTTACGGACGGTAAAATTTTCATTGAAAATTCAACGAAATTTTACCGCCCGTAAATAAAACGAATCGTTTCTTGTTTATTGGAACGCGGCATTAGACTTCCATAATTTTCAGTTTCCCTATTGTCATATATTTTTTTAGTTTATTTACTTTTAATTTTAGTAATATAACAGCACACAACAATATGATGTACAAAAAATTACTGAATATTGTTAAAACTGTCTCGTGTTTTAAAAGAGTGACCGTAAGTTGGTTTGTCCGATTTCTTCTTACAAGGCTCAACCATTTGGAAACGGGCGGTTATAGATCGACACAGGCATACTATTGTTGCGATGACTCTGTGACGATTTCGAATAATTGATGATCAATTTTATGAAATAAAGATATTGAATTTGACTAAATCACGTGAGAGCACATGAGCTACATATTGAATCGATATATGTCGTTGTAAGGTCCGGGAGGGCGCGGGCGGGCGCTCGGAGGTGCGGCCGGAGCAGCTCGCCGACTCCGAGCGGCGCATCATCGAGGGCGCCGACATCGTCGTCACCACGCTCGCCAGCGCGCATAACTACAAGATGAAGGGGTTCGACACTTTACTCTATATATTATAACTAGCTATTGTTTCCCTCCGTCCGTCTCGATCTATCCCTCGAGAACAGTCATTTTTTTCTAGATGAAAGGTAAGCTATAATCTTTTGTGTTCTGTTCTGTACTGACAACGTGTATGCAAAAAGTTTACGATGATCGGTCTAGTGGTTATGTCGTGAAAGCGTAACACAAACAAACAAACTCACTTTCGCATTTAAAATATTAGTAAGGGTTGTCAAAGTCGAAGGAGAAAATTATATTAAAGCGACCCAAAAGGACCTTTTATAGATTTCTAAGTAAAAGAAGCATAAAAAATATGGCTTTAGCTCCAGCTTTTATCAAGAGTGGGTTGACGGTTATAGACTTAATAGTTCGTTACAAATTATATACGATTTTGAAACATTTGCCTAATAAATACAATAATAGTATTTACAGTATGTTCTATGGGTAACTATTGATGTATGAACCGTGAGTGTAGACTTAAAAAGATACAGATACTAGTACATTCGAACATGTCGACGTCACCAGACTATTACCTTCACTTCACCATTGTAATATAATAGATTTGTCAGAAAACAAGATGAATCATGTGTTGAAAAATAGCAAAAAATCATTATCTAAAAATTTAAATGTTATTTACAAACTATTTAATATTTATTGTCTATTAAATAAACAAAACACGTACATAAGATATTTTAATGTATTAAATACATATTCGTACTGGTGTTCAGTGAATAGCCGTACATATGGATCAAATCGTAATCCTCCTTTTTGCTTCGCTGTACTCGAGTAAAAAGAAGTAATATTGTGACGCATTTGTTTCAGGTTGAAACGTCGAATAGCTCTGTGCATCATTGACGAAGCGGGACAGGTGATAGAGCCGGAGACGCTCATCCCTCTCACACTTGACGTGACGAAACTTACACTTATAGGTGACCCACAGCAACTGCCCGGTTTCATATGCTCACAGGTACTATACATAACACTAAAAAAAAAATAGCATTTTCCAAAGAAAGAAAAAAATAAGGCAATTAATCTTTATACTGTGTACTTGTACCCACTATTAATAATGATAGTGTTAGTGACCATGTTACTAAAGACCTTATTATTTATTTTGACAGCGTGCAAAAAAGCATGGATTGAGCGAAAGCCTATTTTCACGTCTAACATCATACACAGACGTTTGGACCAAGGGTAGTCCAGTCATTTTGCTCAATCAACAATACCGCATGCATCCCGACATCGCGGACTACCCCAGCCGAGCCTTCTACGGAGGCATGGTGCAGACCATCGCGCCCTCCCGCCCCGCCCTGGCCCTCCCGCCCTACGTCATCGTCGGGGTCACTAGCGGGGATAAAGGACAAGGTAACTTTCATAACCATTTATACTACACTCAAATATTTATAGATCTATTAAAACTATTTTTGGTAAAAATTAATAATTTTATAAGTAATGTACGTTTTATTAAACTCTCAACTGTGTTTATCACACAGAAGGGGGCGTCCATTAGTTACGTGAGGGGGGGGGGACGGAGTTGAGCCAAATCTCACCCAATTTCACGTGGGGGAAAGGGGGGCCTCGGCAGATATCACGTAATTTTTTTTCCCCAAGAAACTGTAAATTTTCGAGAAAACTGGGTTAAATTAAATAAGAAATGTTTCTCCACTAAAATAGTATTAAATGTAAATAATATAATAATGTAAAGTAGGGAGACTCTTCCTACTACTTTACATGGTGGAGTAAATGGTACTACAACCGCAGTTGCTCCTACTACAATTTATTTTCCCTGAACGTATGCATTTTGAAAAAAATCTTACGTGAGATTAGGGGAGGGGGTCGAGCAAATTCTCACGACATCTCGCTAGGGAGAGAGGGGGGGGTCGAAAAATCTGCTTCTTCTACTTCAAATAGATGAGTGGGTAGCGCTTATAATAATTATATTAATTTATTTTTCGCTTTTGAGTGCCTATTTGTGGTTTTGAAGTCGTTTAATAAAAATAATTTATTATATTATAATCTTCTTTAAAGTTAATAAGACGGCATACATAAAAAGGTCAGCACTTTTAAGGGTAACTGGGGACCTATTGTATATATATTATTGTCACCAGGTTGAGTTTTGTGTATTCGATCCCCACTTGAGCAAATTGTTTGTTGTAAAAAACCCTTTCCCTAGTGCGGGAGGCACAAATACTGTATTACTTTTTTCATTGTTGTAGAATAAAGATTATTCTATTCTACTTTTTAATCTGTACTTTCTGTTGTTGCATGGTCATCCAGGAATATCAGGAGCAAATGAAATAGAAGCGTGGGGCGTATCGCGTCTGGTGATGGCACTGGACAAATTTCTAAGGCCGCTCAAGCTCAACCTTGCTGTCATCACGCCTTATAATGCACACAAAGAACTCATCAAAAAACACCTCAAGACGTTACATAATCAGTAAGATCATTTATTTCTCTTTAAAGACTTCTATATACAGTTGAGCAGATAAAATAAATTTAAGACATGACAGTCTATGTTTTTTGTCAACATTTATTATACGTTAGAGGGCTCAAACTATTTTTTTCACTCCTCAATCCATTCCTATAAACAAAATCCCTTTCCTTCCATTAGTTCCATTGCCTTCCCATCTTAGCTACTTCTCCTTCAATATACTTGTAATTTTTTACTTGCGACATTTTACCGAGCCAACATTATTGAAACATATACTTAGCCCTCTGCCAGTTGATAATTGGTTATTGCAACTCTTCTTGGCGTGGTGCTTGTAAGACAATATTAAAGAACGTAGATATAGCATAAATAGCCATTCTTAAAGTATATACTTTTAAACCGATTCTGTATGCCACTAACCTATTGTACCAATACTGTGAGGTCCTTACTGTTCGTCAATTATTTTTGTTGAGTTCCATGCTTAGGCAACACCGTGAAACTAGTTATAATACAGAGAGTGATAATAAACGTAGATTTCCAAGAACATTCTTTGTCAGAAAGTTTGTAGTATTTTTGGGTCCAGTCTTGTACAGTAAATTGAATAAATTTGTAAAAATATTCCCTCTTTGTAACTCGGAATGAATGGCTTTTAATAATTACTGGCCTATTGGTCTAGTGGTTAGTGACCCTGACTGCTAAGCTAGAGGTCGTGGGTTCGATTCCCATCCAGGACAAATAATTGTGTGATGAGCAGGATAATTTGGTCTGTGTCTGGGTGTAATTTATCTAAAATATGTATGTATTTAGAAATATATAAGTATGTTTATTAGCAGTCTCGTTAACATACTACAGGCTCTGCCTAGTTTGGGATCAGACGGCCGGGTGTGAGATGTGTGGAGTTATTATTATTCGACAATATGATGGGACTCTCACATTACATCACACACACACATCGTATATACACACACACAGCTCTGAAACCAACACCGACATCTGATTGTAGTTTACTATATTTTTTTTATGCCATAGTATATGGGGTGGGTGACATTGCATGCCTAAATACAGGTTTATAACCTAGTTCGGCAGCAGATACGCCTATTATTTTGTTAAAACTAAATGATAACTTAAGATTTTAAGTGTTAGAACATATGTATACAACTTGTGAAAGGCTTTGTCAAAAAAATATTATTATTAATTTTCCCATATTTGTTTGCCAAAGGACAAAATTATAGTTGGCAAAATGTGATTGTTTAATACGCCTCTATCTACCCTTTCAGGGATAGACTCGTGCGGTTACGTGTACTAATAAAATAAAATACTGACCTTAAGTTTTTTTCTCAGTTGATGCCGATACGCGTGACCTTAACACGACAGTTGACGTTAAGGACTAATGTTTGACATGTTTCAACTTGCACTACGCGTGTTTTTTTTATAATTATTTTATTACACATATTACAAAGATTTGCGGTTTCATCTCGTTATAAAGTTTCTTTTTTCCTTTTTTTTTTTAGTTAGTCAAATAGTACCTTATAACTGTGAATAATGTTGGTAATTGACTGCATTAAATATTATATTTAATTTTAGCAAAATAACTTTAGAATTTCGTAAACGTAATGAAATATAATAATGTAAAAGATCTGTTCAAAATCCGCCAAAACATTACGGATACGGACATAAATACTGATATTTTTCCTCCCTCAGATATGTATATTTATTACTAAAAATAGAGTACCTATGTATACTTTGGTTTGAACAGAGGCGAGTCTCAGGTGGAGGTGAACACGGTGGACAGTTTCCAAGGGCAGGAGCGCGACGTGGTGGTGGTGTCGCTGGCGCGCAGCCAGGGCCTGGGCTTCCTCGCCGACGCCGGCCGCATGAACGTCATGCTCACGCGCGCCAAGCACTCGCTCATCGTCTGCCTCAACCCCTTCGCCTTGGTGGTACGACATATCTTTACTTGCGTTTTTATGAATACCAGTCTAGACCAGAATAGTCACCTTTATGTATTAATTTTTAGGGTTCCGTTCCTCAAAAGGAAAATTAAAGGAACCCTTATAGGATCACTTTGTTGTCCGTCTGTGTGTCATGACAAGACTCTTCTCTGGAACCCGTGGACGCATCAAGTTGAAATTAATACCACATACATAAGTCTGCAGTCCCTTGAAGCTGTAAAAAATCAAGCTTCTAAGTCAACACAGTCATAAGATATGGCCATTTAAGCCTTATAAATATAAGACATATAAGACTAAATTTGATTTTTCACAGGTAAATCAAAACCTATAGGGTACTTCGCATTTACCTAGAATCATGAAATTTGGTAAGAAGCAAGGTCTCATAGCACAAATAAAGGGAAAAATCCGACAGTCGTTAATTTGTTTTTATATCTGTCTGTCTCTCTGTGTGTCTGTCAAGACCCTTTTACTCAGGAACCCATGATGGCATCAAGTTGAAATGAACACCAAATACTTATGTTAGCGGTCCCTTGAAGTTGTAAAAAATCAAGCTTCTAAGTCAACGCAATTGATACAGCCAGTAAGCCTTAGATTTTAACAAATTTGTACATTGCGTAGGTAAATCAAAACCTATAAGGTACTTCCCATTGACCTAGAATCATGAAATTTGGTAAGAAGCAAGGTCTCACAGCACAAATAAAAGGAAAAAATCGTAAATTCATTAATTTGTTGTTATATGACATATAAAAATAGTTTTTGTGGTTACAGACTTGTATTTTGCGGTTGGATTGTTGACTTTGTCATACATCGCAACCGCAAAGTTAAGTTTGTCTATCGAAAAAGACGGGCAAAAGTCTTCGAGAATTGATGCCTGACATGAATGTATCATCTACACACAACTTTGATTGCTTACGGAACCCTCGGTGCGCGAGTCAAGCTCGCACTTGTCTGGTTTTTTTTTTAAGACTTGTAATCAATCAATAAGACATTGTTCCGGAAGTCTAAATTAACCCACGGCGCCATCTTTTGACGAGTAGAGGAAGTCACAGAGGATTACGATTACCTAAATTGATATGCACGCCATCTTTTGACAATTAACGGAACTAATAGTCTATTTATAGAATGTACTATAAGATTCCTCAGGGGTTTCGAGTTTTTGGGAAATTTCACGAACTCTGTGAGATAACGTTCGGAGTATATAAGGCAGTTACATTGCATTATTAATTGAGTTCCAGTTGAGCGATACTGCGAGTAACAAGTGTGCGAAGAATAGTGCATAGAAGTGGAAATAGTGAGAATTAGTTGTTAATTATAGAAATAAATTGACTATTTCGTTATAAATTGGTGTGCTTATCTAATCCCGAACCTATATATTCAAAAGTAAAACATCCAAATACTACGAACATGTTTATTTGTGCACAAACTAATGCATGGCCCACCACATGATTCGGTTACTCGTCTGACGACTTTACACTGCGAGAAGTCATGTCTCAAGGTATGTGTATGGTAGACTTCTTGTCCCAATTCGGACAGAAGTCTGCTGTAAAATTACCTATAAAAATTACCTACCTAATTTTGAAGTTTGTCATATTGCTCCATATTCACAACAAACTATTAAGTTTATATTTTTCTTATTTCAGAAAAACAATCAATGGAGGACTCTTATAGATGACTCACAAAGAAGGGACTTGTATAAAACTCTGCCAAACAAAATGTGTCAACCTATAACAGCGGCGAAAGTGTCTACTGACGATATTTTGAAGTACATAATAGATAAAAAATCCAACAGCTCTTATCGTTGAGCATTGTGTCATGTTTCATATCTAGTATATGAAAATTTTACGGAAACCAAATTTCTAATTAGTATAGATCTGTTCTTGTTATACAAATTACTAGAATGTATGCATTTTAATGTATAGGTATTACGAATATATTCCACATCTAATCCTTTTACCAGCTACTTTTGTTTTTGTTACGAACTTAATTTTATTGTTAGTCGAAAATCTATTTCATAACAAATAGATTCGGAAGATTTTAAATGTCGTCAATTCATCCTAAGATTATAAATGCGAAAATAAATACGTTTATCAAGGGGTAGAAAAATAACTTTCATGCGAGCGAAGCCGTTGTCAAAATGTAGTAGCAAGGACCGAAAAACCAAAGATTGGTGCGTTTCCTTGCTTATATATTATTATAGTACATTTAACATTCTATAACTAATACTATATTATTCTACCATGTTCCCTTAGATGATCAATATTGACCCGCGACTCTGTTCTCTTTCACGCATTACAAAACCAATATTCAAGAGAGTTCGAAATACGAGGGTACAGGCAAAATAATGTTTGTTTTTTTGTTTGTCTATCTATGAAGGTTGGTAGGTATTTAACTTCGGACTATTAACTTAAATCATCCAAACACGTAAGATCCATTTACAGTAACGGAGTAATACCAAGGCCTCACAAAAAACCGGCAGTGAAGCAATTCTTGCATTACTTTTCGCCGAGTGAGTGAGGTTACCGGAGGTCCTAACCTTTCCCTCGCCCCTCCCCCCTCCCTCTCTTCCCCTACTCTCACCTTAAAGGCCGGCAACGCACTTGTGACTCTTGAGTTGCAGGTGCCTATGGGCGGCGGTAGTCATTTACTATCAGGTGACCAGTCTGCTCGTTTGCACCCTATACCATAAAAAAACACTGAATTGAAGCACTGCCAGATTCCTTATAAGAAAATGTATGTCTCAGGAACCGTTGAAGCTGGTCGATACCCTCAATGCGACGATGCCCAACATCTAATCTTGATATTAAACGTTAGGTAGTGATGCCATGTCCCAATCAAATATATTTAACTACCACGCTTTCGTCACACACAGGAAAGTGGACAAACTTTTTCACTTTTTTTATACTTATCTCTCAGTGGATATTAAATATGACAAAAACTTTTGAACGTGTGCCTTTTCAGCAAAATTAAATTATTGCTTAAGAAAACAATATTGTTAAATAAATTAATTATTCTTTTATAGGTAAAGCTAAAAGTGTGATTATTACTAATGTTAATGTTATTGAGTAATGTTATTTGAATACAATAAAAGCTTTTTCATGTAATCCTTAGTCATAGTACTAGTTGCACCATTCGTTTTGGCGATATCCTTAGTGAAGAAAAAAAATGTAGCATATAATTCTGTCTTATGACGAGACAAATCGATTGCACTGGCTTGTGTATAACTAAGGAACTGTAAGATTGTTTTCAACACGATCTTGGTCAGCATTTTTTTCTCAATGTAGCAACATGTCTCGCACAACTATTTAACCGCAGAATCATTATTTGTGTGCAGTTGTTAATACTAGAAAGAAAGAACCATTTATTGCCTCACAATACAGTCGCGCTATACGCAATCAAAATAAAATGTTACTTAAATGTAGGAACACAATTACACACAAATACGTTGCATTGCCATTGCACGCCCGCAGGTGTGGCAACGAAGTTAATATTCGGCTTAATGTTGGTTGTGACGCAGGCCACAACAGCGCTGGTCTTCAGTATTAAGCCCAAGTGACGCAAAGAGCGAAAAGCTAAGGTCAAAACCGTAACACAAAACTTAAATATTCAAAAAAATTACGAGTAAGGTCATACAATCAAAACACCCTGCCTGTGTATAAATACAGAGAAGGTTTTTAATTAACCTCATACGTCGTTCAAGGGCTACCCTAAGTGTAAGTTTTATTTTTACACTTCCACTCCGTGTTCTCCATCTCTCCATATATATACTGACGTAAAAACGCTCCCAAACGAAAATAATTTATGTACAAATTACAATATAAAAATCATTCACTTTGGTGTTTAATTTTTAACAAAGGGTCGTTGTATAAAATGTTGTAAGACTGTCTATCTGGCGACAATATTATTATGACGTTAACGCTTATATGGTGAATTGAATAAGTTATAATCACGAAATAGTATTGAGTGCATACCGATCAGTCCTTGTATCTGAATCATAAACGCTCTCAACACTTTGTTATATTGGTGTCAATTCTCTTGTATTTCTCTCTTAACTATAATTGACTAAATTTTCTTCATAAAAGATGTAAACCTTGTATCCTTCGAAACAAGGTCTTATTTCAAATATAAACAAGTAGGTAACTTACGTCGCTATTAGTCAGCAATTTATTTGTCGACTAAAGTCTGACACGCTTAAATAAACTTTAATACCACGTAGCGAGAGCTGCTATCCGTTGATTGCCATCTCTTTTGCTCTGTGTTTTTAGTAAGCGTCTTCGTAGGTGTCGATTAAAATAACGTCATCTTAGTTCGTTTTGAACAAGTTTTTATACGGCAATTATACGGCATTTGAATAAATGGGGACTCTCGCTGTGTGGAAATAAAGTTGAGTATACGTTGACAGGTTTTAGTGAAATTTATTGGCGCTGAGAAATTGATGCCAGTAACAAATAAACCTTGTTGCGAAGAAGACAAGGTTCATTTCATTTGAAGAAATTAAGTTAGGTTTTAGTTTAGTGAGTCTGACAATAGAATCGACACCATTGTCTCAATGTTCTAATTATTAGTTTATTCAAATGTTTCCAGTAACAAAAACATGTCATGCTTATTTTTAATAACATAGTAACGTGTAGAAATGTATCCTGGCTAGAGACTTTTAGTTAGTAATGTATCCATGTACAATTAGACTTAGATGTATCTACTAAATATACAAAGTCAATAAAATATTTTTATACTGTTATTGGTTTGGATTTATTTTGAGTAATGCCACATTTGACCGCGATCATATTTTTACGATCTAATATGAGTACACAATAGATAAATTTACAAAACTGGCAATCTTAATTTCTCATAGACCCCGCAAGACAGATTCGACATAGGCATATTGGTTCAAACTGCACTGGCGCCGCTTAAAAACTGTGTGACGGTGCTTGAATTTAACATGTCTAGCATTATTGTAAAAACTTTTTAGCAAACAATTAAACCGACGAAAAAAGAAATGAAATAGTTGAAAAGCGAAAAATTTACTTGTGAGTCTTAACTAATATGGGTATACAATAATATAAATACCTTTATGAGTCGGCGCTAAACGTAGAAACAAGTGAAATGATGGCAGGGGCGACGCGATGCGTCCATTTGCCGAAGTGTTTTCGAATTTTATTTTTTATTTGTAAATTTGGCATTGATTTTTCTGACATTTTCGGCAATGCAAACTTATTATAAGGGCCTATTTCTAACGCAATATTTCAATTCGAAGGCAATGAAACAAATATTCACAAAGTATCCTACTAATATATTTCCGGCATCAGGACTTACGCGGTTGAAACCGCGGGGCGCAGCTAGTGTTTAATAACATTAAAAAATATGTAATTATTATTATAAAAATTACTGTTTAGTTTACTAGAGATATCACAATAACAGAAAACGATAAAAATATGAGTTTTTTATAAATGTTGACGAGAGAATCAAAAATGTGCTTGAAACCAAATCACTGTGCAACATATTTGTTAGGGTATATTCCCGTTATCCCCATTGCCCTGTCCTTATTATTATTTTTCCCGTTGTCCTCATTACCCTGAATTACCGATAGGGACAACAAGTTGCCAATTTCATATTAATTGAGAAAGAGGGAATTTATTTTTATTTTTCTATAATAGTAAGTACCCACATGATACATAAAAAAACGTTTGAGATCATTAGAACATTAAGTTTAATAAAAATAAATGGGAAGTAAATATTTTTTTTAAACTATTTTTCTGTTTAAAAACTGATTTACTTTTATGTGTCATTCACTTATGGGTTTTTTTGCTTCAAAACTATTAGTCCACGAGCTAGGTACTTTCGTCAGTCATTTCCTCTCGGGCGATAATTCGTAAAATGCTTCAGAAAGTTGCATCATGAAGCCTCGTGAACGTGAGCTGCGGTTCCGTCGGAGGGTTGAACAGCAGCAGGGAGGCTGCTGCTCTTCAACCTTCCGCGCACGTAGAAAAAATAATATTTTTATTCATTTCCTCCCGACTGAGAATTGTATTATAGCTAACCAATATCTTGAAAAAAAGAAAAATCAGCCGACTATAAAGTGGTGGATTATACGGGTGTTTTCTTACGTCAGCTGGTCACACGAACCTGAAAAAAAAATGTAAACTTTCAGTGATTTCTTCACAATTTCAAATTCGTCAGATGACAGTGTATATATACGGTCTTGTGAATAAATAAAAATGTCAGCTGGTTGTATCTCGGATGAAAGATTGTCAGTTGATGGCCGAAAGGTGTAACGCAGGAGCCAGACAGAAGATTTTTAAACTGCAATTCAGGAAGATTTATTAAAAATTATTTACAAAAAGTTATTTAGTTCTTTTGCTATTTAGCACTAGACTCTCAAAAACTATATGTATTGTCTTAGATTATATATAGGTCCAGATACCGTGACCAGTACAAATCTCACCGTTTACCTTGAAGCCACTTTTATGGAGCTGTGTGAGTGAACCCCGCCCAACGCGAGTGTCTACGTACAATATTTGTGCTTGTGTGCGGTCATCACGGTTTTACTACCAGCGCATAGAGTTTACCCCAAAATTTAGGGACTTTTTTATTAAACAATTTTTTTTTAAGTAATATTAAATAAAGACATTTTAAATATGTTTAAATGTGTTACATGATTTATGAATTATGATGATTACATGAATGTTTTTTATTATTAATATATATATATATATATAGAATATATCTATATATAGCGTTTACAAATGATGAATATATATAGAATAAGGGAGAAGTAGAGAGAGAGAATCTCCAGTAACTTTTGGCTTTTTTGTAAACTCCAGTCATACGTCGGAGCTGACACACAAATTTTTTTTGTAGTAAATGTAACGATTTTAGTAATAAAATGAAATGAAACTTTATTAACAGGAGCAGAGTAACAAAAGGTATTTTCATAAAATAAAGTAACTAAATGTTTCGCCTTGGTTTGTAGGACGAGACGGCAAATTAAAAACTATTAAGTTTTAAATTCGGTCGTATTAGTTTGTTTTGGGATTAACTGAAAAACCAGTCGGTTTCTAGGTACTTGCAACACCGGCAGGCAAATATATAAAGTAATACGTATTATTTTTGCTAACATTTTGTAGATACTTCTTACACATAAACATATACATAACACAACACTACTTAAATAACATTATTTATGAGCACGATACAACTAAGATGCAATAGAAAAATTAACATAATACCATTAAAAATTAAGTCAATAATGTAATTTTTTTAGAATATAGCAAAATGTCAATGTACTTACTATAATTAATTAACTGTAAGTATATTTCTCGTATTCCTATAAATAACAAGTTTGGCAAACAAAAATATACATACTGCTAGAATGTGTTATGGGTAAATAGAATTCACGTCCCTGGCAACATCTATAGTAATGGCGTCGCTATTCTATTAATTTGAAATTTTGTTATATTTTTATAAATACATTAGCAAATAGAATACTTAGATATGAAATGTGATGTTCGGACACATATGATTTTTTTTTGTATAAATTTACAGGATTTGACAGCACAACCAGGCATTTTTTAATATTATAAATAGCGACACGAGACGTACTTCAGCGGCGAACGTTCACTCGCGTGTGACGAGTGAGTCGCTTTTATTTATAATAGTCGCTTATATTTTTTGGCTTCAGTTTTGGGATTAGGCACGGATTAGGCATCTGGACTTCTGTATAATCTAAGTGTATTGTGTTGGGAATATGGTTGAGCCTAAAATTGTGTATAAGAATTAATAAAAAAAAAAAAAATACCTTAGGGTGAGATATGCTGTATGATGTCTATTTGAAATTATCTACTTACCATGCTTATCTGCGGTATATCCCCGTATAATTTATTTGTATATATTTATAGTTTAAATAATAATAAGACGATATTGCCTGCCGGCGTCAGGTGACGCTTGCGGTTGGCACTGAAAATCAGTACTGGGATGTTTTATAACATCTCAGTGTATGCCGAGTGTCAACCCGAAATTGCATAGCAGTAGCGTACTATGACTGATAATTTCTTTAAAATTATTCTTGTATAAAAAAATATATCTAAGGAATGACCACATGTTGCCACGTCAAGAATGACACGTCACCTACATACATTACATCTAGTCTACATGACATAAATGACATATTGTTATATGGATCCATATACTAAAAATGTGTGTTTTTAAATATAGACTAAGGTAAC
Organism: Euplagia quadripunctaria; assembly: GCA_963859945.1. Taxonomy (NCBI): domain Eukaryota; kingdom Metazoa; phylum Arthropoda; class Insecta; order Lepidoptera; family Erebidae; genus Euplagia; species Euplagia quadripunctaria. The sequence goes on from OY982574.1 coordinate 9,505,185, forward strand.
ATACAAAAAAAAAGTACGCTGATGTTTTTGCAATAAATTATATTTTCTTTCTTTCTTTCTTTCAAGCATCTATCGCCTATTTAAATGCACCAGCTGACGAGTTTTCCCTCAGCATACTGCCCGCAGATTTTTATTACTTACAGGATCATATTTACAATCAGCTTACAAATTTTCATCGGGCAGGATGACGTATCTAGAGTTATTCGACATTATACTCTATGCACTATATATAATAAGATATAATTTTATTCTAATGTTTCGATTAAATCAATATTCTTTATATTGTAGATACAGAATTATTAAAATTAAGAAATACTGTAATAAGTAAATCAACGAATTTATAATTTATTGAAACTTATGTTATTAAGTAGGTAATTACTTCAAAAAAGTATTTTTAATTTTGTAATTAATAATAATAATTTTATTCGAACTAAAAAACTATGTTTACAATGTACATGTACATGAAAATAACTGCTCTAGTGAGAACTGTAGCAGTTATTATCGCCCACTTATTCAGATTCGCTCTCGCTTTGACTCGTGTTATTTTCATCTCTCCGATTCATTATAATAATAATAATATGTTTATTTCAATCCCACAAAAGGTTTACAAAATATTTAACAAAAGTTTTACAAACGCTCAAAAATGTTTAAATGATTTTGTTTGAAGGTCCAAAAAGTTTTGTGGGAGTCAGGTGTCCAAACTACATTGTCAGAGCTGGCTATCACCGTGTCTTAATTTTCATCATCTGTACAAAATACAAAGAAAAACATTAATTATGCATGTTTAACGTAACATAATAGACATGATTAAAATTAAAATAAATTTTTCGGGCTGAATAGTTATTTGATCAATCGATGTTGGTATCTGAGTTCTAATAAACCATATTAATTCATAACTGTTGTCAATTTCTACCCAGCCTACCATACATGTGACACTTTAAAAATAATAGGTAACATTATAAAGGCATTAGGTACCTACCGCCCTGCAAAGAGTATATAAACACTGCCGCCCTGTTTGAAGTGTTTTTGAAATCGGTCCATAGATGACGGAAATATTGGTGAACATACATAAAAAAAATACATACCTATCTACAGCCGAACATAGAACCGCCTCCTTTCCTTTTTCTGACGCCGGTTAAAAATACATTTATTGGTTATGTATATAGAAAGGTAAAAAAAAATATTAGAAATTCGGAATGAGAAACCATTTAAAAAATTACGTACGTCAGGCTGGCCCGGCCCCATGGAATTTGGTAATGAGATTGGTATCAATCGAATGTACCCATTTATACAAAGATATGTAACGCCTTCGTTTTCAAGGTAACTCTTTTTAAAAGAAAGTACAAGCACTTCTTGGTGGCCGGGCCAGCCTGACGTACGTAAAAAATTTTATAAGTAGGGAATTGGCGCACTCTTTCTAGATATGCTCTACATGTAAGTTGATACGTGTGTACCAAGTGTATTTTGCCAAAAAGATTTTCATTTTTCAACCCTGCCTTTTTTTTCAATTTCCTTGCAATGTTTGACACGTTTATGAGAATAAAATCAATCATATATATTTTTGGAACGTCGAAAATATAGCTGTTTGCCATATGATTCATAAAAATAAGTTTCTATGTTAGACTTTCAATAGATCTTTTTGCAGATCATCTTTTAAATTTTAAGAATATTATATGTACGTTGTGATTATGATCTAATTTTCTTCATCTCCGAAATAACTGTTAATAAAAACTTTACTTGACAATTCAACATTTTTTTAGAATAAAACTGTTTTTATTGATTTTCACCTGAACTTTCTCTTAAACCACTGTTGCTTGTCTTGTGCACCACTTACCGGTATGATTTTTTTTTAATTTCTTGCTTCTTTGCTAGCCTTCTCCATTTCTACGTACAAATATAGATAGGTCATTAATCAGTTTGTTGTTTGGCGCCGAATCAAAATTAGTTTATATAAAATTTGATAGTTTTAAATTATTTATTTGGCAATGGAAAACCAATAACGTCAGTGATCTAAAATTGCGCTAGTGCGCGCGGCATATAAAAAAAGCAATGATGGAAAATAAAAATCCGACTATAATCGTGTACATACGTGTAGTGTCGTTTTGTAATAAGTAATATGCGTAGTAGACCACGACTGTCCACCAGGACATCTGTTAGATATCATTTTTCATTTATATTTGTGAAACCCTTACTCTTTCCAATACAATAAAAATTTGAATGATTTTCATATAAATTCTATTTATGCAATGCATTTTGATTATGCTTATTGTTTGAGGGTAATAGATAAAATTATCATTTTAATATGTTACCATGCTTACACGCAAACATACTTAGCATTTAAAGAAATATTCTGTTCTGTAAGACTTAATAAATAATAAGCATTTTTACAGCGTCCAAGCTTGTTATAGGGTTGTTAAATAAAACATTTTAACTCAGTGATAATCTTCTTGTTTCTCCACTTAAAAAACTGTGACGCCCATAGTAATTTCACCAATTAATAATTATCTAAATTGAGATAGTAGGACACTCAAGTATAAGGTTACCTAACAATTTATTTTCAGCCTAAATCTCAAAATGCAGCCTTTTAGATCTATATTTTATACGTATATTGCTTACTTTGAAAAGTAATGGAAAACTTAACAACCAGGACCACTTTATCGAAAGAAATGATACGTGAATACTGATGCGTTTTTATCAGGGTTAAGGTCATAATACAGAAAGGTCAAAATTATAATCAACAGGCTTGTCTGTCGACTAATGTAAATAGCATTTGATTTTAAAGGATTATTATGTTATTACTTACTATGCAAATTATTGAATGCGGACTTGAGATTGTACTGTAATGACTGGTGAGGGTACAATACGCACATTAAAGATATATTCAGTTTTCAACAAAATAAACAGTGCACTGTATATTTTTCAAATATTTTTCGACGATTTAATAGGACAATTAAGCACTATTTTTCTAAATAAAACTAAATTATAACTATTTTAAATAAAGTAATTTCTTCCTCTTATAATAAAGGACTCTTATATGTAAATAGTCATCATCAATCATCCTTTTATCTGTAAGGCATTTTATACATACAATGTTCGTAATGACAATACATAGTTTTTAGTTAAAATATAAAGAGTATATTGAGGGGGTAGGTACCTAATAAAAAATATCAATGTAGAAAATACGAATAACAATGAGAACCTACATTTTATTTACCACGGGAAGATAAATTACTTAATAATAATAAGGTAACAGAAATTTAACTAAAATAATTATTTTCATACGGAAACTAATCACAAAAGGAGAATAGAAATGTCACTCAAAAATATTGAAGCAAGCATGCTTAATATCCGTTTTAACGATTAAAAACAAAATGTAGAGTAAATGTATTTACATCAGGCGAGCTACACACATATAAAATGCATTTACACAACCGTAATGCAGGTTGTGAGGAGGAAGTCAAAGATTTCAAAGTCTCGTAAATAAAGCCCAAGTCATTGACTCGTTATGAACACAAGTGATAGAGGCACCGGCTAACTTATATATTTGTTACCTAAATATAATACATCTGTACTGTAAGTACTTACATGGTAGACCGAAAATAAAGTAAACTTGAAAAATAAATGTATTTATCAATACTAAGTATATTACATTCATGATTTCATCTACCATCGGACGTTGCTGTTTTTCACCTACGTTCGGCAGCTAAGATATTTGGATAGAATAGAATCCAAGGGTACGAAAGCTTCTTTGTGTGTAGCATGCCATAATATACCGATATTATTCTTACTATAATAAATAATGTGTATGCCAATATTTATTACTCTTATTACAATCGAACACCAGATTTCTCTAATCATTTATACAAAACGAATCCATTCGACTCCCAATATTCCGAAAAAACAAGCTCACTAATTCTATTACTGTTTTAGATCAGAAAATATATAATTCGGCTACAATTATATTTGATAATAAATATCTGAGGTCACTATTTGCGTTTATGTTTAAAGGCTGATACTGGCAGTAAATATTGTTTTATTGTTAATTTCTGTAACATTAATATCCGTCTACTACAAAAAAAATAATAATACTATTTTTATTATTAGCTTATTTTTAGACTGTATGGCGGTAGCAAAACGATGACTTCAAATATGTGACTGTATCTATTCCTTATATTGATGAAGATTTATTTAACTAAGAATTTAAGTCCATATACTATTTATATACACAATTAAGTGGACACGATCCAGCCGGGGTCAATGGTGCCTGGGGTAGTGGTGACCATTATTACTGTACCTGAAATCAACCATTTGAACATTATTATGCTATTTGGGCCATTATTACATCTGTCGTAAGCGAACTGTATCTATAGTCAAATAGAAAGAAGGCACACAGAATCTACTGTTAATATTTTATCAATACTTAATCAACCATCAATACATTTTTACAAAATATTCAAATAGTAATCACCTGTTAAACCGCTTGTACTTATTACTGTGATGTTTATTGAAGTGCTGGGGCGGACGTCGTTCGTTCCGATACTTGAAATTGTTCCCCCAATGTGGCTTGTTCTGCTTTTCCTATTAAAAAAAAAACATCATAAAGATCTCTCATGACCCTCTAGAATACTATTAGAATGTAATGTAAATGTTTATTATCATTACCTGAAATGGATTATACCCGTTTCGACTGTTATTGAACCTATTATAGTTGTGAAATTTTTTCACTTTCTTGTTACGGCCCCGGTCCATCTCGTCAGTAGCATCAATTGTTCGTTTACGCTCCTCTCGCCGTTCGTCAAATACCTGTAAGGAGAAATGCTTTAGATCAGATTTTCTTAAAGTGGACGATAAACAATACCCCTCGTGGGCATTGGAGGCCTTCACCAGGGGTGGGGGGAGTCGGCCCTTACAGGGCCCAAGGAGTGTTAGGGGGTTTTGAATCAGTTCAGGGGTTGAAGGCTTATTGGTAACATTCTTCTAATTTTCTGAAATCTTAACTGAAATCTAAGCCTATGTGCTTTTTGTTTACTCATTACGATTATTTCGATCTTGTTTCTGCCCTATTTGATACTATAGCTTTTGTAGGTAGCCCGTGACGAGTCAATAATTGGTTTACATTTCTATTCCAGAACCTCAGCTCATAACAATATCAATCTCCAACTTTAAGGTCGACTTGTGTACCTATCCATCAACAACGACGACGTGTAATTATTGCCATTACAGTTGGAGTCTTCAGTAATTTCGAAGAATGATTCCAGTACATCTTAAAATTTTAAATACCAGCCTGGGGTGTTGTTACTTTTTGAAATGAAATGAAATGTAAACATAGCGTCATCTTGCTTGAAGATGAAAATACAGAATTAACAATGAACAAGTAAATTTTGGCTACAAAAAGCCAATCCTGCAATTGTACTCCTTTGACAGCATCC
>OY982574.1:9510813-9557626 GCA_963859945.1 Euplagia quadripunctaria
AAGTGGTCTGATCATGCCTCAGAAATAAAATATTCGGATAGTTAACTAAAATTTATTTAATCTTTTGAACACCACGGTCGGCTATAGCCGACAAACGAAAATGTGATGACGACGCCAGCATCGGCAATGACGGACAAAAACACGACATTTTTTTTACAGTACAATATTAACATACAAATATAACAGTTGTTTTTTTTTTTTGCTTTTATTTAACTACAATCAGTTATTATTTGCATCGTATTCAAAGGTATATCAATTAATCTCATTTAATAGATTAAAAAACGATAATTCAAAACATCTCGAAATGCATTACTTGACGAGCTCACCACGCCACGGTCGGCAGTAACCGACAACTAGTTTCGTGGGTCAAGTGGATTTTTTTTTTCATGAAATTGTAGCGGAAGTAAATTTGCCACTTCGCACCGTAATTGGTCTCTATCCCACGTATTCCGCTGATATATATAATTTTCTTGGATGTCGCCTGCAGTTACTTGAAGTCTTGAGCGCAAGTTTTAGCTTAGACATCAGTATCGAGTTTTCTTTTTTCTGCCGGAGATTACGCAAGAAACTCGGTGAGGATGGTCTGGCGTTATCCTCAAGAGACGACATTATAAGTAAAAAAATATATTTGTTTAATACTAATTTAAAATAAGTAATTTAGCACTACACTAAATCCTTTATTTTCCGGGTTATTTCCGATTATTTCTCTTAAAGTGTTACCTAATCAAAAATCGAAATACATTTAGAATGAACCTAATATTTCTGCAATTTGAGATTTCAGCAATAATTGGTTGGTTATCTATATGATCTTGGAATCCCTATGAATTTATGGCTTGGTGTGGAGGACTTATTGGACCAAGAATGGCAAATGGCCCTTATGAATTAGTTTTTGTGATTAGCAACCAGATTGCAACCAAATTACATTTTTAAACCTGTTTTATTATTAAAAGTCAACTGTCATGTGGAACTCCAACCTATGAAACCACTAACCAAAGGTTTCCTACTCCTGCCTCATAAAGGTTATTGTTTTATAGAATGCCTGCCTGCCTCATAGAAATTCTCAAGAATTATCGAAGAATTGATCTGTTCTTGCAATACAACAAAGTGTTGAACTGAAACATGCACTGAAGCATAAAACTTTAAAATGAATTTGTTAGTTGTTTTTCATTAGAAATATACTTACTTTTTATTAGTGACTCCATTCAAGCTAGGGCTCAATAGAGGGCCGCTCTTCTCACTGGAGACGGTCCAGGCATGGTGCATGCTCTTCGTGGTAACAACAAGCCCACGGGGAGATTCACAACGGCTGGGCTTGGGCCGGCGCCCCTCATCGTGGGCATCGGGCCGCTCATCGCAGCTCGACTCTGAGTCGTAGGGCACAAGTCTCGACCCAGTGGATCCATTCCTCGGCGATTGCGCCGACGACTCACTTCTGTTCATTTGTTCTTCTAATTTTTCTAAAGGTGACTTTGGTGCCTTAACTAATTTACCAGTGGAAGCAAATTTTTCGAGACTTTTTGTACAAGTGATTGACCCGAGATCTGGTTCGCTCTTGGACAACTTCGCCTTGGCAGAACTGTCGTCACCATTTTGTCTTTTAATAACAAAACTGATTTTCTTATCTTCTATTTTATCTATGCCATTCAAAACCTTAGGAGGATGAACAATTTTTTCTACTTCACCATTCTGTTTTACAACCCATGGCTCTGAATTTGAACTATTTAATTCTGATGACTTTCCAAGTGTACTGTTGAGTATGATAGGTTTAACATCTGACTTTGCAGGTACTACTGAAGTACTATTAAGGAGAATGGGTTTCCGGTCTTCGCTTCTGTAGAATGTAAGTTTTAGAGGACTTTTATCTCTTTTCAATATGTTATCAGGTAGTTGTGGTCCATAGACTACACTAGATGTAGAGGCAGTAGATGGGGATATCTCTTCCGTTATATTATCTTTTTCAAAGAACATTATATACGCATTTGTGCCTAACACTGCAGAAAGTGGTAATGGTCGAACACAGCTGTCATCAAATTGATAATAATTTCCATTTGGTGCTTGTCCTATCGCAGTGTAATGTCCACAGTTCTGAGAGGGTCCTAAATGGGTAACTAAACTCACTAGTTTATAAGACTGAAACAAAGCAATAATATTAGATAGTTATTTTATGTTTTCTAAATTGCATAAGTGGCATTTGCAACTGAACAAAAAACTTGTTTTGACTCAAACTCACCAATTGTTGATGATTATTCTTGTTGTACATATATTTATTAAGGCTAATCTTCTTTCGGAATTGCACATGTTTGGAGAGTTTGCCTCCAGCAAATGAGAACCGTTTCAATGCTATACAAAGAACCATCGGTGCACGTTCTATAAAAAATTGCTTTGTAGCTGACACCTAAAACAAGAAATATCCAAATTGACTGTATGTAAATTTTGAGGAACTATTAATCTAAGGGTATACATACAATGGCATTGTGGTAGAGACATCTGCATCACATATTTACTAGGATTTAGACATAACTATAACAAGACCCTTTGGCAAAAAATACAGATTCTAATTTACCTTTTTATTGCATGCTTCACATTTGTAACCTAAGTCTTCTAACCGTTCACGAGAGAAAAAGGAATCCAAGGCTTCATCCAATGTTGTGTGTTTTCTTATGTCTAAAAGTAGATCCTGGAAAATAAATATAGTGTGTTTTTATTTACATGTATTAACTTGATTTCTGGTCTACCTTTACTTGCCAAGATATCTGTATACAGACTTTTAAACATGTGATTGGTATTCAATGTATATGTAACAAGTTATTTTTGCTTAGTGTAAAAAAGTATCAGTATTAATGATGACTATATTACCTGAAAGTGCTGATAGGTAGTGGATAGATGATGACATGCAAGACACCTTACAGTAGAACGTAAATAGCCACCTAAAATCTGATTTAAAGGGGTTGTCTCTTTGCTGTACTGATCCAATTTGTCAGAATTTATAAACCGATTTAAATAACACTTCTCCATAGCCTCTACCAGATACCTAAAACAAACACATTTCATGAAGTGAGTTTAGTATTGGGCTGATAAAACTTAAAAATCCATATAATTCAAAATGAAATGCTTGAGAATGGCTTGACCTTTTCGACTACTGTTTGTTTTAAATGGTCATAATAGTAACATAAAACTAACTTAACTGGAAGCCCTTTTTTCATGAAGTTAAAAGAAATACCTAATTAGAATTTTGACAGGATAACATTTGTCGGGTAGCTAATATGCAATAATAATAAAGAATGACAAATATTGGGTACATTAATTTGTAAGACAAATGAAATTATATGTAATAGATTAGATATCTTACACAAGAAATTATGAAACCTTTATATATAAATAAAATTGAAGGTCTAAACGGTTGCTAAGTGTGCTGAACCAACTCGGTTAATTTTATTTTCAATAGTAGTAGAAGTCCGAGTTGTAAAGTGCTTATGGCTTGAGAGTTTTTTTTGTGGGTCTGCTACAGTCCAATAGTTTATAACAGAACCACAATATCTGTTGGGTCAGCTTGTAATTAACTAAATGTTTGTAAAGGACAATATTTTATTTATCATGCTTGATTGTATTTATTTTAAAGTTAAACTTGTTTAAAAGTTAAGCTTTACTTTTATTGTTTTGTTTTGACAATTTTATTTTATTGCACTAATTTTATATTTATTATTATTCTCTTTATTAACATCTATAAAACATATAAATTACATTTTTAAATACATTATTATAAAAAAAAAAAAATATATTTAAAAATATAAAAAATAGTGTCCCACCGGTATTGAGTACAGGGACCAAGCTATCGGTGGTTAGGGTTCCAGAGATAGAAACCTCCTCACAATACGTGCCGTGTCAAGAATGACTGCCTTCTGCATTAGGCCCTTAATCCAGCTGCCTAACGTGAGCCTCTGAAGGTGTTGATCGAGGCTCTTTGCAATCAACCCATGGGCTGATATGACTATCGGCACAATGATTGCCGAATCCACATCCCACATGTCGACCACCTCATGGGCCAAATCCAAATACTTCATTTGTTTTTCTTTTTCAGCCCTTAAGAGATTGTCGTCATGGGGAATGGTGATATCTACAATCATTGCTCGGCGCTCTAATCGGTCTATTACCACTATATCAGGTTTATTGGCAACAATAGTCCTGTCAGTGATAATAGACCGATCCCAGTACAATGTTACACGACCATTTTCAAGAACTGGGTCGGGCACATATCTGTAGTACGGTAATTCCATAGTCACAAGGTTATATTTAAGAGCAAGTTGCTGATGGACTATCCTGGCCACTTGGTTATGTCTGTGCAAGTACTCGCCGTTGGCAAGACGAGAACAACCGGAAATTATATGCCTGAGGCTTTCTCCGGGACGATGACATGCCCGACAAATGTCAATCGTGCCATCCTTCAGGATATGTTTCCGATAGTTGTTCGTCATAACAACTTCATCAGTAATTGCACAGATAAAACCTTCAGTTTCTCCAAAGAGGTCACCGAAACGTAGCCAGGACACAGATGATAATAGATCTACTTCGGGCCCATTTAAGGCCCGATAAAAACGTCCATGCAGCTCTTTGCTCTTCCATACTTCCCTGCGATCTGTAATATTGAGTACTGCAGGTTTGCGCCAGTTCTCTCTACCTAAAGCAAGCGGGGTGAGTCCGTTGTCAACTGCCACAACATCCCGATGCACCTCCACGTTAACAGAGAGGAAGTAATCTCTGAGATTGCATACCTCGCGGTTATGTAGTGTCTTGGCATTTAAAAAACCACGACCCCCACATTTCCGCGGGATATACAATCTCATTACCGATGAACGTGGATGGTGCATTCGGTACGCGGTTAGCAATGTACGGACTCTTCTATCCAGGGCATCAAGTTCCGTCTGAGTCCATCTAAGTATGCCAAAGGAGTAGGTTAGGACTGGTATGACCCAATCATTATAGGCCCGCACCTTATTACCGCCTGACAAAAGACTTTTTAATACTTTTTTCAGGCGGCCAAAGAAGCATATATGCATATTCCTATATTTATTATTATTATTATTCTCTTTATTTATCGTAAAACTTATAAATTACATTTTTAAATACCTATAAAACAAAATATATATTTAAAAATATAAAAAATAGTATACCACCGACATCGGGTACAGGGACCAAGACACCGGTGGTTAGGGCTCCAAAGACAGGAACCTCCTCACTATACGGGCCGTGTCGAGGAGAACTGCCTTCTGCATCAGTCCCTTGATCCAGCCGTCTAACGCGAGCCTCTTAAGGTGTTGATCGAGGCTTTTGGCTATCAATCCATGAGCAGATATGACGATCGGAACAATGATCGCCGAATCGACATTCCACATATCGACAATCTCGTGAGACAAATCCAAATATTTAATTTGTTTTTCTTTTTCAACTTTCACGAGGTTGTCGTCATGAGGAACAGCGATATCGATAATCATTGCGCGGCGCTCTGATCGATCTATCACCACTATGTCAGGTTTATTGGCAACAATAGTTCTGTCAGTGATGATAGATCGATCCCAATACAATGTGGCACGACCATTTTCGAGAACTGGGTCGGGCACATACTTGTAATATGGCACCTCTGAATGCACAAGATTGTATCTAAGGGCAAGTTGTTGATGCACAATCCTGGCCACTTGGTTGTGTCTGTGCAAATATTCCCCGTTGGCAAGACGAGAACAACCAGAAATAATATGCCTGATAGATTCACCAGGACGGTGGCATGCCCGACAGATGTCCACCGTACCATCTTTCAGGATATATTTCCGATAGTTATTTGTCATAACAACTTCGTCCATTTATTTATTATTATTATAGTTAGTATGTTCGATTACTTTTATTAAGACTGCATTATGTTTGTGATCTCTTATAACCGTGTGTAACAAGTATGAAGCACAAGATTTAAAAAACCTGTGTGTAAATGAACATGTGATGTGTATTCTCTGTTAGAGATCCTAATAAATAAATAAAAGAAATCACAATTTCTTTGTTTGTTGTTTATAAAATATATAAAATAGTTCCAGGAGTATCAAACATTTCTAGGTAAGATATAAAAAAGTCACCAACTCTATGTAACTCTAAGTAAAACACCAGGGTCCACAACCTAATATAAAACCATGTTTTCCAAACAAATAAATACTTTAAAATCGTAAATCCGTTTTATTATAATTGCAGCCAGTACATACATATTGTACAAAAACTTTAAATTGACATGTAACAAAATGGTCTCTCAACTGTCCTTTTTTTTGTATTAAATTAATCTTTTATTCATAAGTATGTATAATGTGTGGATAAGAAAACTGTGCTTTTACTTCAGCTAAATGTCTGTGGTCAAAATATAGAAGGCTTATCAGTATTTTGATTATGTACGAAAGGGCTCAGACAACCATCAACAGCTAGTGCGTCTACTCTTGTGGACATGGTCAGGATCATATCATGATATTTAATATAATGTTTAACATAATATTTTACCTCAGGAACTCATGAGCATCCTCTTGCCTGCCCGGTGTAAGATGTCTGCATATGAGACGTAGCTTTGAATACACCTGCCAGGGTTTGATGGCTACACCACCACTCTTCTGTGTCGCCATCAATGTGGCACGCATTCCACAAATAACACATGCTTCTGTAATATAAAAAATCAAAATTGTTAACAAAGATAAATATTAGAAACATGCTTTACTATAAATCTTAAAATACAAGAAACAAAACTGAAAAAAAAAATTGTGCAACCAGAAAAAACTATTATTATTTTTTTATTCTTTAAATAATTGCAGAAGTGCTGATTTCCTTAATAGTCCTGGCCTTGCATCCATATAGAAGTATGGGTCAGATGTAGCACTGAAGGAGACAATCTCGGAGTGAGATTTTAAGGCTATGGCTGCAAAGCACCCTTTTCATTTTTCCAAATGCACTCCCAGGAACTTTGATACACATTCTAATCTCTACTTTGTTGTCCTAGTCTTGTCTTTTTAATCTTGTTAAAGACAAGGCTAAATATATAGAGCTGACTGCCAACCTTCATTAATCGGAGAGGCACCCAAAAAGGAAAAAGAAGAACAATTCTATGTCTATTTCCCTAAGAAATAAATTAATCAAGTAATAGGAGTCAAGATACAAGTGGGTGAAGGAGAAGGGTAGTTTTTATGCATAGATTTCAATATTTTTCTTAAAATTTAATTGAAATGGAATATAGGAAAGAGGAAGAACTAAACTAAACTTAACTTAATCTATAACATTTTTAGAATCAATAGATTCGTACCTTGTTGATTACACTTCTCAGCATGGGCGACTTCCATGACTAACCAATTGGCTAAGGCAGGTACATGGAACAGAGCCTGCAGTGTAGAGTTCAAATAACAAGTGTTGCCCACGTTTTGCATGCCAGCACCAGCTGCCCATGCATTTTGCCATCCCAAGTGAACCTTTTCAAGGGAAAATAGCACCCGCTTAGGCTTGGGCAACCCTTCTTCCACATTTTTGTTAGTGTCTGCAATATTACAAATAAAATACTACAATAAAGGTATATCTTGAATAGAAATTATATAGTACATACACAACAAGCTTTTAATGATGTTTGATGTTCATATCCTTGTCAAAATCAAATAAATGTTGGTACATTTTTTTAAGTAAAGACAGTTTGAGTATAATTTATTTACTAAAAATGCTAATTTTCGATTATTATTGATAATAATCTCCATAAACTCACTTCAGTACCTTGTAATCACTTACTATTATAATCAGACAATGTATATTGTTGCCCACATTAAGGCAATGCAACTATTCTCTGTTTATAGTCTGTATTTCAACATTTTTTGCAAAAATCTTTTAGTGTAAGAGCCTGTGACTATAGCTATGTGAATTGATGACGAATGCCATAGAGGAAAGTAATATACTGACGAATCCTTTTGACACGGAAGTCTACGGAAATATTTCAAATGTCAGGCATCAGTAATCAAACAAGTAGTAAAACATTAGCCATACAAATAAAAAAAAGAATAACAAGATTGGTTATAAGAATTCTGTTAGTTTATTATTTCCTTGGTCTCATGACGTTTGTTGACAAGTGACCATAAAATATAACCTATAAATTGGTCTTATCGTGCATGTAGATAACAAACAAACCTATACTATTTACAATATTAGAAGTATGTTGTTTGTTACCTGAGGTTTGGCTGGCTGAAATACACTCTTTTTTAATGAGTTTACTCTCATGCACGGGTTTTTTAGGTCGGATCACCACGTACTTAGACTTCAACCCATCAAGAACATTACTTTGATAATCACCAGATTCTTCAAACTCAATCTTTGATAATAGCACACTTTTAGCTGACGAATAAAGTCTACTGTCCAACAAGGAAGAACTTTGGGATTCGTCTGGTGTAAGAGATAAACGCAATGCGCTTGTTACTGGGTCGCAAATGGAAGCGGGCATTTTACCTCCAAAATACCACTATCACTTTATCAAATTAGAAAGCACTTCATTATTGATCTTTCAAGTTTAAACTTAATTATTATTAAAAAAAATAACAAGAACTGCTACGTTAGTTCCGTAAACATGCGTATTTTAAAGACAGAAAACGAAACGAATTCAACATCGAGTTCGAGTGCTCGACTGATCCACGCACGAAACCCAATAAAAATCAGTGTTGCCACTCCCTAAAATTTGAGATACCGTGTACCAGAGAGGTATTGCTGTACTACAATAAAATAAATAGCCATACACTACAGTTATGACATGAACTTTGTGTTATTTAAGGTTTAAATTTAAATCAATGTGAGTGAATTAGCTTACATTGTACTAGCTTATTAGACACAAATAGTTGTGATGTGATGCAATGCCTTCTAGTGAAAAGGACTTTGATATTTTGTATCGGTTCAGTGCAAACTTTATATTATACTAGCGACCCGCCCCGGCTTCGCACGGGTGTAATGATGATACTAAATATACTACAGAATGCCTTTACATACAACGTTCCAAGGTTTTTTGTTATTAGACAATACAAACATGTTTTCTTCAGAGGTTACTCTTGAAAGAGATATAACCTTGATGTAACCCTCTGGCCGGTACCGCCGCCGCGCCGCAACCGTTATGTCCCTGCATTTTAAATCTGTAATATCTTCGAAAATATTCAATAAAATTACATGCTGTAAAGGGCCATTTTGATCTATATTAAATACAAAATGTATTTAAGGATCTTAATTGGATAAGGATTAATGCTGTATTGCTTAAAATCGCTTCATAAATAAGCAATTATTTATCGTAAAAAGTAAAGGATAAAAAAATGGTTATTGTGGGTTATCCCTAAGAGATAGATATATCCCATCGCGGACTTTTTTGTAGACCTTTTTAAGGTGTACAATACTGTGGTACATTATTTTGATGCGTTTGCAATGTAAACGCAAAAAAAATGTGTTTATTTACGACATCACATTAGAAACTTCTAAAGTTATCAGTGTTTCCCTACTATATTATGCATGTATCATACATATAAACATTCCTCTTGAATTATTCTATCTATTAAAAAAAAACCACATCAAATCCGTTGCGCAGTTTTAAAAATCTAAGAATACATAGGGACAGACGGACGGCAGGAAGCGAC
The DNA here is from genome assembly GCA_963859945.1 of Euplagia quadripunctaria. NCBI lineage: Eukaryota > Metazoa > Arthropoda > Insecta > Lepidoptera > Erebidae > Euplagia > Euplagia quadripunctaria. The sequence goes on from OY982574.1 coordinate 9,520,470, forward strand.
TTTGTTTTATACTATGTAGTGATTTGTATGTTGATGTACTAATGTGTAGAATAATATAGTAGGCAGTGATAGGAATGACTGCATATATGTATATTTTCAATGACTACTATTATGACTTTTTAAACCATATTAAATGCTGTATGCTTTAGAAGTATGTTGTGATTCTTAGAACTAATCAGATTATCTCATATATCAGCACTTTACACCAAAACTACCCATGTTCTCATCTATTTACTGTCATATTGTCCATCCAAAGGTTGCCTGTAAGAAATTGCTTTTGGCGAAAAGGCCGGCCTGTGTACAAACTCACAAGATGTACCTATTCCATGTAAAAAAATATATTTTTGTGTACAATAAAATTTGTTCTATTCTATTCTACTACTCCAAATAGGAGCAAAGTAAAATTCGATGTTAGGGTTCAAAGAGAACTAAGTAACCACATCATGATATAATTCCATATAGTTAACATTTTTGGGTTTTAGCATGATTTTAGTATAGCTTAGTTGGTGCCAATTTTTGAGACCCGATCAAACATGTATGGTATTTTGACCAAAGTACGTTGTATGTAACTAAATGATTGAATGTGATGTTTAAAAATCTATAAAAATTATAAAACCTAAGGTGTTTTCCAACGGCATCTACACGATACAATTTTAGCACCTGATCAGATTTGTGATTGAATTGGCTTATACGAACAGATTTCGCGTCCACACGTAACAACTTGGTGCGTGTCCTTGGCGGGACGTACGGACGGATTTGATTGGGGAATTTATGGGGAGACCATCAATGCGAGGAAAATGCGGGGAATCGGGAATTTTTAACCTTATTAATTACATTACGACTCCAGGTTTTTTCTCCCCAAACTTAGGAATTTGGCCATTATTTTAGGGTAATTTAGGAAAATGGCATTGGCGACAGCACCATGGCCTTGGCGGGACGTACGTCAGGCACGATGCTGTGTATGCTACGTCGGGCACCGCGTCCTTGGCGGGACGTACGTCAGGCACGAAGGTGAGTAAGGTACTTTGTTGGTGGGTAGAAGTCACTTTTTTACAATTTTTTTTTTGCTCTTTCAACTGTTCGTTAACTTTTCATGGTTTGCCCAAAATTTTTAATTGTTCGATCTTCGTTTTTTTTTATAAATAAAATAAAAAATTTGCTTTCTTAAGTTGGCGGGGAGAAGTCGTCCTTTTATATATTTTTTTTTACTATTTCAATTGTTCGTTAACTGTTCGTCATTGTTCGATCAAAATTTTTAATTGTTCGATCTTAAATTTTTTTCAAAAATATAATAAAAAATTACCCTCAAGTATGTGTGGAGAAGTCATTTTTTAACATTTTTTTGCTATTTCAACTGTTCGTTAACTGTTCTTCATTGTTCGATCGAAGTTTTCACTTCAAAATTGTAAAAAAGATGACTTCTACCCGCCAACATAAGACAGCTGACGAGCGCACATGTGAGTGTGAGTGTGACCACCGCACTTCACACTCGCTCGCCGAGTGGAGGCGAGTGGCGGCGAGCGTGCATGTGAAGAGGGCCCGCTCAGCTCGCCTCGTGCGCACTCACCACCACTCGGCACCGCTCGCTTACTTCGAAGATCAAAGTGGCGAGTGGCGAACGCGAGCGGCCCGTCCACAGAATACTTTATTATAACTGAAAATCACAATGCGCATGGCGCTCACTCGACTCGGTCGCATCGACAGAGACAGACAACCTATTTAGATCGCCTCACGACGCCCCAGGGCGTTGCGACGCACAGTTAGGGAAGCCCTGATCTATGATATGGAGTTGTTCCGATCGCCTTAATTGAAACTCGTGGCGACTTCTGTTAACGAGTAGCGGGACTAATGGAATGTTCTTCTTTGTTCTGGGAAGATGTTGAGTCAGAAATTTCTATGAGATACCTTTCGAACTATGTAAGGAAGTCGCATTGCGGTAGTAATTGAGTGGTAGTTTTGCGATCAGCGAGTGCAAAGAATAGCGAAGAGCACATGCGAATATTAGTGACAATTTATTGTTAACTATGATTATTGTATTTATTGGGAATAATTAAATAAATATAGTCTAATTCGTAACAAATTGGTGGATATATCTAAACCCGAACCCCAGCTCATAACAATATCATGACTTTAAGGGCAGAAGTACCAGTAGGAAAGTAATCACTCTTTTCTACGAGTGATATTTTTAGGAAACCTAAAACAGAAGAACCGAACTGTTTCACATTAGAAGCAAAGAGATTCGTAATATTAATTTTAAATTAAAGTTGTTAGTGTTATTTTTTATGTACCTAGTTATTACTCGAAAAAAAAGATAAGGTTTTTTGTCAACCTAATAAATCACTAATCTTGAATCTGCTACATTACCAGATCATACAATTTTTTATACCACGTGGTGGCAAACAAGCCAAAGCGATGCTTGCAATTCCAGGGGATTCGCATGCACGTGCAACGTGCCTGCGAACCTTTTAAAAACCTAAACACTCCTTTCTTGAAGACCCCTGTACTCCTAGGGAAAACCTCAAGATTATCTAAGTGCAGACGGATATAAATATAATTAAGGCGGTAGTGTAATGGTCAACGCGCGGACTTGCAATCGAGTGGTTACGGGTCCGAACCCCACCAAGTAGGTACACTATAACAAATATGACAAATACAGAAATACATAATTATAATAATGCAATTTTTTAGATGATGTCTCGAAAATTAGAATTAATTGCCTAATATTTAGTATCACCAATCTCAAAATAAAAATTATTTATTTCAAATAAACCCATTGTAGGTATTTTTGAACTGTCAGGAGGAGTCGGTCAGTATAAGTCGGTCATGAAGCTAGTTGCCTCTTCCAAAACGTAGATCCTATGGAGAAGAACAGGCAAGAAACTCCAAGGACACTCTTTTTCAACATGGTTTGTTTTTTTTTTCAAAATTACTTGTTACATTGCTATAAGTGCAATTTAATATGAGGACAATGTAACATAATATTGTCCTAAAAATAAAAAGAAAATAACAGGGCTGCTAGGCAACATAGAAAATTAACTTAATACTTGTGACTACACAGTTCTCACATGTGCTATTAAATTTTTTCTAATTTATTAACAAGAGATAAAAAACGTATCATAACTACAATGTCAACAGTGAATAAAATAACATCAATGTTCCATAAAATAAACAATGTCAATAATAATAATCAAAATTTCAATAAATGTATACGTCAGAAAAGAAACAAGACGAGACCTACTCATTGACAGTGTGACTGTGGAGCAGGACCGGCATTTTGCCAAGCATTTTTATCATCTAAATAATGACCTAGTTTATACTATGCTCGTTTACATAGCGTGCGTTATATACAAGTTTTAAATTTCTTCTCATTTAGTTGAAGAATATATATATATATAGGTGTTACTTTTTCATCTTTTTCAAGTGCCCCAAAAATTAAGAACGCAAATGCCCGAGTTCCAGGTTCTAACAACAAAAAAATAAGCTATAAATGTCAATGTCACATTTAGTAATACAATTCCACTATCGATTACGAATTATCTATTTTATTCTAGTCCGCGGTTTTTATTATGGCATGGCCTGATAATAAGTACATAATATAATATTCTGTAATAAATTAAGTACAATAATAATAATGTATAATTTCACGGTGCAGTTTTTTGTGTTTATAACAGGTTTGATTGTTTACTTAGTATTGATTTCAGCTGCGTACATAGTTTTGATTTATCATGCATGGTCTATAATTGCCTTAGGACTGCTAAAAATCGCGGGACATTTAATCACTGTCATTTCAATGAGTTTTGTTTTACAGCGTTATGTGGTTCATCGTCCTCCAGAGTTCTAGAATTAAGTGATAAATTCATCGATATAAGCCATGATGGCATGTGGTTCGTAAAATTTTATGCTCCGTGGTGTGCCCACTGTCATAGAATAGAGCCGATCTGGGCCCATGTTGCCCAAGCACTATACAATAGTCCTATAAAAGTGGCAAAAGTTGACTGCACTCGTTTTGCAGCTGTAGCAACACACTTCAAAGTTAGAGCATATCCTACAATAATGTTGTAAGTAAGCATTTTTATACTATTATTATTAAGGTGATACAGAATGGTCATTCAACATGTTAGTGTTTACCACCACATTCATAAATAATTTTAATCATAGGTACTTTACTTTTTAATCGACTTAAAAAAAGGAGGAGGTTCTCAATTCGTCGGAATCTTTTTTTTTTAAGTATGTTTACCAGTTACTGGAAGACGCCTGAACCAATTTTAAAAAATCTTTTTTGTTTTATACATAGATTTCAATATGTTTTCATTTTTAACAGTATTAAAGGATCCTTCTACCACGAATATGCAGGTGAGAGACAGAAAGATGAAATGGTGAATTATGCTATGCGTATGTCCCAACCAGCAGTTCAACGATTATCTCAAGTGGACAGCTTTGGTGATTTAAAAGATTCACATTCAGTCTTTTTTGGATACATAGGAAAACAACATGGACCACTTTGGGTAAAGTTATATTTTACAATTATCTGACGTTTTGGAACATAGTCTAGTTTCTTTTTTTTATTTAAAAAATTCAGTAAAGTATTTATGTTAACTATAGTCCATCAAATCTAAGAAGTAGTTTGACAGTTCTAACAGATTGAAGAGTAGGGATGGGGTCAAAGAAATTGATTAATACAATATCCAATTCTTAAGACATATTGATACCATTTCTATGTATTTACTAATCAATTACAGTTTTACAGATTTATGTATATTACTGTAAAAGTCCGTTTATTGGTATGTCTTAGGTTTTACTAGTAAATAATAATAATATATAATAATAACTTTACAGATCTCACACATGACCGTCTGATCCCAAACTAGGCAGAGCCTGTACTATGGTAACCAGACTACTGGTAAACACTATTAATCTCTTTGTTTATTTAATATACACATAAAAAAAAAATAAAGAGAATAATAATGTTTATCAGCAGTCTATAACTTCACAGATCTCACACATGACCATCTGATCCCAAACTAGGCAGAGCCTGTGCTATGGTAACCAGACTGCTGATAAACGTTATTATTATTATTATTCTCTTTATTAACTTTTACAAAACAAATAAATTACATTTTTAAATACATTATTATATAAAAAAAAATATATTTAATATTATTATTATAAGCCTTCTGTCAGATATTTCACAATTGGTTACATTCTTTAGTTGTTTCATTGGTTGTAATATCTGTGTGCTTTGTTATAGCAAAGCAAAGGCCTCCTCCAACTGACTCAATTTGTCTGTTTCTATGGCTAGTGATGTCCAAGTACCACCACTGCCTTAATTTCGTCGACCCATTGTTATATATACTTCTTATTTTGTCTTTCAGTCTTTTCCCCATCATACTTCTCAGCATAGTGTTTTGACAGGTCTCAAGTTTCATATAGTGCAATTTATTTAGAACCCATGATTACAGGTAGTACGCATGTATTGAACAGTTTATGCTTTATGCTCATTTCTTTATTTTTGAACACCTCCTTCAGGCTCCAGAACTGTTTCCGTTTGCTATGCGCTAATTAATTTCTTTTGACGTTACATCTGTAGTGGAGATTATTTGGCCCAAATAAATATTCGTTTACATATTCAATTTCGTTGTTGTTTAAAGGTTCTTGCTCCCCATTTGTAATGGCCTTGGTCTTCTCCGTGTTCATGCTTAGTCCTACCTTGCGGCTCTCTCTTTCTAGGTAATTTAACATTGTCTGAAGCTCTTTCTTTGATGTTGAGATTACCACAATGTCATCTGCGAACCTCAGGTGAGACAGATTCTCGCCATTGATTGTTAGCCCATATTTGTCCCAGTCCAATTGGCAAAATATTTCTTCCAGCACAGCTGTGAATAGCTTAGGCGATACTGGGTCTTTTGACCCCTCTTTCGATTCTTATTTATTCTCCTTCCTTTTCTAGTTTGATTTTAGCTTTATTGTTGGCATATATGTTTTTGAGAATTCTAATGCACTTCTTTTCTACACCTTGATTCAGAAGTGCTCTCAATATGTTATTGTGTTCCAGTGAATCAAAAGCCTTGGAATAGTCCACGAAACAACAGTAGATGGTTATGTTGAATTCTTTGCTTTTCTCGAATAGTTGACGCACTGTGTGGATATGGTCTATGGTTGAGTAACCGCTTCTGAATCCAGCTTGCTCTCTTGGTTGATTTTCGTCCAGCGACTTGGTTATTCTATCTAGGTTGACTTTTACAAAAACTTTGTAGACATTAGGCTGATTGGTCTATAGTTGTTTATGTTGTTTTTATCACCCTTCTTGTGTAGAAGTATTATTGTGGAAGTTGTCCACTGGTCTGGTATGTTTTCGCTTTGTATCACTTCATTGAACAGGTATGTAAGGATTGTTACAAGGGCGTTTTTGTTTTATAAGAAGAATTCGTTGTTGATGTTGTCTAAGCTGGCAGCTTCGTCTCTTTTTTGGAAATTTACAGCTTTTTGCACTTCTTTAGCTATTATTGTTGGTACGTCTTTTCCACTAGTTAGGTTGATTTCTTGATTGGTATCTGTGCTAGAGTACAAATCTCGGAAAAAGTCTGTTGCTATTGAGATGATTTCTGGACGCCTTGTTGTCTGCGGCTTTTATCTACCATATTGGGTACCCATACGACTTTTTCTTTTAGCTGTTTGGTTATCTTTTTGACACCACCAGTCTTCTCAATGCATTTTTCCAATATTTCACATTTGTTTCTTCGCCGATTCTTTCTCATATTCATTCTTATTTTGTTAGTTAACTTTGTTATTTCTTTTCCAGTACTTGCAGTCTTTTCAGTTGAAGACATTAATTTGGTTCTGGTTTTCAGCATTTCTTTAGTTTCGTTTGTTAGCCATTTTGTTTTATTCTTCACTTCACTTTCATTCATTTTCTCTTCTGCCTTCAGACACTTTTTAAATTCATTGTATTTTTCTATCACATTCAAATGTTTTGTGTTTTCTATGAAGTCTGTTAGATTTGCATTTAATTGTTCCGAGTTCACCAGTGGTATATTGTTAATGTGTTTAATCTTAAAGGGTCTAGTTTTGCTAGCTTTGAGTTGTAGTTTGGCTCTGATCATTCTATGTTTACTATTAAAATTTATGTTATTAACGACACTGCAGTCCTGAAACAGGTTGGCTTTCTTGGTAAGAATAAAGTCTATCTCGTTTTTTGTATGTACATCCGGTGAAATCCATGTCCACCTATTGTTTACACGTTTCTTGTATACAGTGTTAAGTATCTTCAGATTATGTTCAAGTGAAAACTGTATAAGTTTTGCTACATTTCTGGTTCTCTTCCCTCTACAAAATGGGCCCAATACCATCTCCTCCCCTTCTCTTCTAGATCCTGACCATGCGTTTAAATCACCCATCACAATTAAGTTGTTATGTGCGTGGTTTTTCACTGCGTCTGCGAGTTTAGAATAGAAAGCGTCTATGTCTGAGTTGCTCGCTTGCTCAGTGGGAGAGTACACTTGTACAAGAGACCACATTTCGTTACTAGGTGTGAGCTTCGAATTGAGTATTATAATTCATTCTGATATGGCGATGAATTCATCAATGTAAGATTTTATTTCCTTTTTTACCAGAAAGCCAGTGCCATACTGCCCTGGGGTATTTCCTTTGTAGTAAAAGACAAAGTTGTCATGTTTTTTTCTTAAATTTGGCACTATTTACTTCAAAGATTTGCCTACAAATATTTATTTAAAATAACATTAACTTACATACTTTTAATTTTAGTTATGCGTTTTCGTTCACAGTTGAATGTCAGCTGAAATTTAAGTATTATTAAATACTAAAAGACGCCTGGATTGAAAACGGCTCGTTATTAATAAGTTCGATTATTTGTACATCTTAACAATTATTTGTTTACAAGTGAGTTTTGAAGAGTCGCAACACTACGGTAAAGGACCTAACTACGTGACTTTGAAACGAAGTCTTAAAAAAGCTATCTATTGCATATATTGGTTAATTTACCTCGTTTAAAAGATTTAAATTTAGCCATTAAGAATTGTACATATTGTGATAAAATAAAAAAATCCTTCATAATTCCATGGTTTTACGGAAAAAAATATTGAAAATGGCTTGAAAAGTATGAAACGTCAAACAGTAGTTCTTAGATTCGATGGACTATAGTTGATCTTCATTGGTACAATAATGATATTTATTATATATATAAATAATAGGTTTTTAATCTTACAGGAAATGTTTAATCTACATGCTGAAAAATATCAACCACACTCATGGTTTTTTGCAATGTCACATGATTTAGTAAAAAATGAGTTGAAACCAAAGAATGAAACTTCAGTATTTGTGTACAAGGAGGATGAAGCCTTCTTTTTTGAAGGTATTAATACTATTGCCAACTTTTTCTTACTTTTGCACTATGATCAGAAAAGTTTCATAATTTTACAATATTAATCAAAAATCATATATTTCTAAAAATGGCTCAAAAGCAAGGGTTAACAAGGATGATGTCCTATATAAGTGGAATATAAATGAATCCAGTTGCAAGTGGTTAATAGTTTAGGTTTACTTCTAAATCAATTCAGGTTGTGGATTCGATTCCCAGAACAAGGAGAAATAATTGTGTGATGAGCATGATCACATGTTCGATGTCTGGGTATAGTTTATCTATAACTAGCTGTTCTGGTGGCTTCACTCGCATGTACATATTTATATATTTTGCAGAACCTTAATTTTTTTCCAAAATAATAGTGGCCAAAGTTACTCCCTGTGAAATTCCTGTGGAAATCAGTACACCCGTTCCGAAGATTAGCCAGAACAAACGAACAGACTGACAAAATTTTTTTCAAACGAAAATAAGGTTGCTTATCCCACGGCCAACTTTAGGTACTTATGTCTTATTTGACGTGTAGTCAAAACAATCATTTTTGGAAAAAAGCTATGTGGAGGATTTCCTCGTTTCAGGAAGAGGTGCTGCACCTATTATAAGCGACATATTGTTGTTCTCAGACATAAATGTAAACGAAGCCGCGCACAGCTAGTGTTATTAAAAAAATATATAATTATGTAATTCAAATGTAGCCTTCGTTTGCCTAAGATTTACAGAAGCTCTGTTAAGTTGCATAGAATTTAGTGTAGTGAACCCACGAGTAGGTACTGTTTCTGTGTTTTAACTCAATACTATATCAAGGTTGGATACCATGGGTAGGTATTTTAAGTTGATCAGATTTGATTGAATTTAATTGAGATTGAAATTCATGATGATTCATAATACTGACAAGTAACAGAAAATGTACCGCTTGTCACTATTTCAAAATTTACTGGAGTCAGTGTCAGTCCACAGCGGCTCTTTGGCAACCATTTTCATACACAAATTCCCCCCCGGCCCCTCGCCGTTTTAACCTATCGATCTTTTCTTCAACAGTGCACGGAGAATGCATGTATTGACAACGAGCAATTATCTGTACATAGTATAAAACAAAGTCGCTTCCGCCGTCTGTACGCTTAGATCTTTTAAACTACGCAACGGATTTTAATTCGGTTTTCACCAATAGATAAAGCGATTCAAGAGGAAGGAGGAAGATTGTTTTGTGTTAATTTGTATAATGATATGACGATAATTGTTCACCACATTAGTATCTACATTGCACCCGTGCGAAGCCAGGGCCGGTCGCTAGTTGTATATATAATACAAGAAGTGTATATGTACCTGAAATGTATGAAACATAGAAATTATATACAATTCCTATAGAGCAAGATCCCAGGGCCACCAGACGTCACGTATTTTCTGACGAACGAAATGTGGACGATTGAATAGTGTTAGTATGTACTATGATCGCATGCCTAACCTGCTAGCTTGGTTAGAAGTCCAATTTTCGGGTATCAGGTAATGAAGGTACATAAAAACATTACTTACCTCACGTAAATTCTCCAAGCTGATTTTTACGTATATTTTAGACAATATCGTTATAAATTAGTTGACAATACTCCCAGACACTTTCCGTCGGCCGTATTGCTTTGCAGACGCTTTAAAGCTCCTAGAATAATTACTTAACTTCACGTAAATTCTGATGCTCCATTTTTATATATGTTCGCCAGATAAATTTAAAACCTATTACAAATTTATTTATTTTAATTTTTTTTTAATAAATTACCATGCAACATCATAGACAGGAGTAGTTTATAGTAGCGTACACATATAATTTCTTATAAAAGCTCACCGTGTCATTAAAATAATTACTAATTAGGTACGATAATCAGGTCACATTATAAAAAGTAAGATTGTTCGTTAATTTTATGTACGACCTTACTTATTTTTACAGGGTTAGAATAACATAACATTTTGATTTTTAAGCACAAAAATATTGATGAACTACAACCCTGAGTCTTGCAAAGATACTTTTTGAATCTTTTGTACAATTCATTCGATTTATATTTTCGCCAACACGCGATCGAATGACGCAGTAGCAACATCCCACCCTTGCCCTCGCAGCGTTTACTTACCGAAATCGCGAATTTAGCACATTTCTGAGTTCTCATTAGGAAGTGTATAGAATTCCTAGGAAATGTGTATAATAAAATGTGTTGCAAACATTTCCTGTCGATTTTGGCATTATACACATTTCCTAGGAATTCTATATAATGACGAATTGTAACATATGTATATATTTATTTCTGATTTTGTATTTAGAAAAGGTTCTGCTTTTTAAGATTATCTATATAGGTGTTTTTTACTTGGTTATTATTTTTACAGCAAATTCATTATTACTTGAAGATAAAGAGGCCCTAAACAACACATTGGACAAATGGATAAACACAGAGAGATTTGGGTTCTTCCCTAGAATATCTAGAGCGAATATAAATGAACTAATGGATCTAGAAAAATATATTGTTATTGCTATTGTTTCGGAAAATAAACTAAATGAAATTACCCAAACGGAACAAGACTTTAAGGATATGATTGAGAGTATTATCAAGTAAGTGCATGATAAAAGTTACATGTAGCTGTTTTGTGGTTAAAACCTGGTAATCTTGTACAAAATATATACAGCCAAAAGAAATGGAATTGAAGAGTTTGAGAGCAATTCAAAAAACATAAAGAAACTAAAAACAGAAACGTATCTGTTTTCAGGAAGAGAAAACGGCACCTTTATGAGAGATTCCAGTTTGGTTGGATGGGTACACCAGAGTTAGCAAACTCTATTGCCATGTCAGAACTAACAGTACCTAATTTATTGGTCCTCAATTCTACAACACGCCACCACCACATTCCAGATGATGACCCTGTGCTGATGACTCCAGAAGCTGTTTCGATATTCTTGGATCAAATACATAACCAAATAGCACCGGTATGTAACTTTTCTCTTTCATCTTTTAGTTCTTTACGATAATTATGCTGATCAGAGCACAAGCACATTGAAAAACACCTATTCTGTTTAAGGTGCTTTTGCTTTTTGTTCAATCTTAAAAATGGTAATAGGCAGATGCTTGAAACGTTAACAGAGTGTGTATTATTTCATTTCATTCATATTATTACTACGTATCATAAATTAAAATTTTAAAATACCTCGCCGACTCAAAAATACAGTCGAAGGTTCGAAGGGCTAAACAGATTTACTTTAATTATAACTAAGAACACTCTCGATTTCAAACAAAACTAAATCAAAATCGGACCATCAATTTAGTAGTTATGATGCTACAGACAGACACACAAGTACACAGATACGCGTGTTAAACTTATAACACCCCTCGTTTTTAGGTCGGGACTTAAAAAGTGCCTCTCTTGGTTCTATTACAAAAGTATTTAAAAATGACTGATTATTAAATCTTGCACGATAGTACGGAACTTTACGTGCGCGAGTCTTCCTCGCACTAGGTCCTTATTTTCTTCCGGATGTGGTAAAATCCGCCTGTTCCATATATCCCTATCAAATTATCCCCACTGGTAGGGATAGTTGGATTTTTTTTCCATCTATCCCTACCGTTGTAAAATCATCGCTGTCGGCGTAAAATGCTGTCCGCGGCAAAATGTACGGTCGTTGGCCCGTACATACATAATTATTAGATTTACTATTAGATAACAGACGATCACATAGTAAATGAGTTTTGCTTCATCTATTAAACAGTATACTGAATTTTATTTCATTTGTGTGCATATTTAGTGTGCAATTCCGTATTTTCGGTGCTACTTTCGAATATTTTGTTTGAAAAAAAAAAGGATTTATAGTTCATAATCATAACCATCATTTATTTGCAGTAAAACACGGTACTTAAGGATGGTAAAAATATATATATAAACATAAATCATACATGTTTAGCTACAGATAATAGCATGCAAAATGAATCTAGTGTTTAAAATCAATAAATTCCTTAATACTGTTAAAAATATTCTCTATCAACCAAGCCTGTAACTTAATTTTAATGATCTAGTATTCAATAATTTAATATAATTAGGAACTTTATTATAAATTCGCACACACAGTGCTAAACAGTTCTTATTATATTTTGTGGATCTTGGAATATCTTTTAACAACTTTAAAGAAGTCTAAGTGGATCTCGTCGATTTCGAGTTATTTAGTTTAAAAGTTAGTAAATCTAATAATTCTTTGAGTCAGAATAAGATATGATATCTATTTAATGGAAACTTATTATCTACTAGCTGTGCCCGCGACTTCGTTCGCGTTTTTTTCGGAAAACAGCAATTTTTCGCTTAAAATAGGCATTGCACCTCTTTCTCCAGGCACGATTTTTTATACTTACTTACTAAACTTTGCTTACACGTGAAATAACGACATCATTTGGCCGTGGTAACATTACCCATTTGTTTTTCGTGTGGAAGCTCACCTCACCGGTCTATTGGTGTGGCCGTACATCAAACTTAAACCAACTAAAACTACACGGTGTGCCTCACAGCGCCGGTTATAAATTGACCGTCGGTACGGCGACGTTTGGCCTCTAATTATACACCCAGTGCTGGCTCACGGACGGTAACTGGGCGATGTACAGACACTCCCTTCACGGGTGACTCTGCTTCGGGTGAAGAACATAACACGGCCACTCTTAGCGTGCGCATGAGACCGCGAGTGAAAAGATTCCGCCTGAAAGTTTATCTACCATGCATTTAATATAGTAAAATACTGTAATACTAACAAAGTGTTAAGTTATACTAACAACTGAGTCATAGATGCTTTAAATAAATATTCTATTCTATTCTAATATAATTATGTTGACGGGAATTAACGCGATCACGTATTTAGAAGGTATTAAATAACTTTGCTTTGCCTAACGTTTCCACCAGGTTGCACTGGCCGTGGTCACTGTAGGTACTGTAATACTTTTTAAATACGTGATCACGTTAATTCCCGTCAACATAATTATATTATCATAGAACGCGAAAGTTTAAAAGTTTGGATCTTCTTGTTCTATAACTGTATTGAAATGAAATTTCTTTAGAATCGTTATGATTTGAAATTCGATGAAACGAAAAGCATCACGATAAAGTTCCTACAATCTTTGTCTTTGCGTCTGCTTACTACCAAGCCTTCAGAAAATATGTCAATGTCAACGTGGTGTAATTTTTGTGCATTTACGTATTAAATTTATTTTAGTTGTTTTTTCTCCATATTGCACTTCTACTTAATTGATTCTTTACAAATTTACATTTAAATCCAACCTTAACGAAGTATTGTTTGTTTTGAAAGTTGTGTACAGCTGTAACTGGACTTCAAGTTTGCTTACTGTTAATTATTAAGGCCATTCTTTATATATCTTGATCTATTGTTTGTATCTGTACCTATTGAATAAAACAAAAATAAAATAATTTGACCAATAACTTTTATAGAAATTTTCTAAAATTAAATTTATTAACATTAGTAAATTATTTGTGTTGGTTTTACTTTTTGTTTCTCATTCTCTCGTAGGCTACTTTTCTGAAGTTTCACTTCTGCCGTGTGTGAATTGCATACACACACATTTTTTTTATAAATATATGTATATTTACTGGACTGGTGTGATGGTCTAGTGGTTAGTGACCCTGACTGCTGAGCCAGAGGTCGTGATGAGCATGATCATTTGTTCAGTGTCTGGGTGTAATTTATCTGTAATATGGGTGTATTTAGAAATATATAAGTATGTTTATCAGTAGTCTGGTTACCGTACTAGCTACCGCTAGGCAAAGCCTATACGGCTTTGCCTAGTTTAGGATCAGACGGCCGTGTGTGAAGTGTGTGAAGTTATTATTATTAATGCCCTGAAACGCATTTGTGAATTTAATGGCTGCGAGAGGCAAAATAGCTCGTTCGCACACACAAGAACCAGCTACCGATGATGTCCTACGATTGAAAATATACATTCACTCGAAATCCTACAAACAGACTTGACTATCTGCAGGTAAAATCTAATGTAACTAATAATATTTCTGCAAAAAACAGGTAAAAATCGATACTTTGGACTCTTAATATTTATTAGTTAATTAAATTGAATGGTTTTATAAAAACGATACCTAATTTAAAAAAGTGTTAAAAAAGTATTAAAGTAAATATAAAAAAAAAAGTGCAATGAAAGAAAAGAGTGATACCTAATTTAAAAAAGTATTAAAGCAAATATTTAAAAAAAGTGCAAAAAAAGAAGAGAGTGTTAAAGAGGGACTCGATCTGGCATGCGGCGTAGTAGAAAGCGTTCACTATACCAGATAAGCCAAACGCTCGCTGTAGAGTGGTTCGAAATAAGCATAAACATTCTACTTACGTTAAAATGTTATTACAGCTTTCATTGATTTTCCTGTGCGAACCAAAATTTAACCCGGGATAAAAAGTACCCTATAACCTGCTCAGGCACTCAAACTATTATCATACAAAGTTTCAAGCATATCCTTTCAGTAACTTCTGAGTTTATCGTGAACATACAAACAGACAGACAGACAGGCAAAAATTGTTTGAATCGCATATTCGGCATCAGTATCGATATCTTCATACCCCTCAGTCGATTTTTTTTTTAAATATATTCAATGTACAGAATTTATCCCGCTACAGATTTATTATAAGTATAGATTAAACTATTGAGAAAATTATTTATTCTAAATGAAACACCATTTAATTAGTCATATCTAAAGTACCCAAAATAATAATTACGTAGCACTTAATAAACACTAACCATGATAACAAAATGTGGTAACTCAGTTTCTGACATATTTTTGGGCTAGTATTTAACTGTAAATAAAAAAATCTACCTTTTTTTATACAAAAAAAATCCCAATCTTAATCAAAAATACTAATTGCAAGCATTGCATACGTCAAAATATTATTATTTTAGCAACAATTTGAGTTCTTGACGCATCATATTAATTGAAAAGTAATTCATTTTTGTTAAAACAAAGCTAACTCAATACATCGAGTGTTCAAAATATCGAATGTTTGTTACAGAAATTTGTGATTTTACAATAAAATTCGGGTGCGCGGTTCGCGGTTGCACTCGCGTATAACTTAAAAGAAATCACTGATTTCGTTTTTTTTCACAATATTTTAGTAACATTTTCTTAGCATGGAGGCGTTCACAGTTTGTCTCTTCTTAGCAATGTTCGTTTCTCATCGGGCAGCCAGGGTAATGCGTCACCTGCCCGTTGCTCTAGCAGAAGCAGGCCTGAGACGGTGGCGCGACTCTTAATCGGAAGGGTGAGCAGAGCCGTACCAGCTCCGTACCCAAAGGTGTGGCTGCCTACTGTTTAAAAGGCGGCTAAGGTCAGCCGGGGTTCATGGGGACTTCCTCCTTAGAGTATACTTGAGTCCCTTGCAACAGACTCACTTGTGACGGAATACCGTGTGGTTTTAGTCGATTCGATCTCGACATACCACTACACTGCTAGCCTCGGTGAGCTTTTAGCCGTGTGTACACGATAAAAAAGGGTGATGCATCACACGACTCGTTCACGCTACTGCTACTATGTTGTTGTGAGCGGAGGATTGAATTATTTTAATTTTCCGGTATCTCTCCTAAGTCATGCGTCCAAATAACATGCTAAAAAGGGCAAAGTTTATTTTTAAACATTTGTTTTGACTATGATTAGTACCTTTTGTTCGTAAAGATTAATAATTCTCCATGCCTAATAATAATGCTCATAAACCACTTTTTAATTTTCATTTTTTTTGTATCATAGCTTATTGATCTTATAGATCTTATTTATTGTATTGTGCTTTATATATAAGAGATAGGCACATGGTGTCGCGAAATTTTTGTTAGATGTATCAAGCCTATGTCCAAATAACTATCGGCTGCTGGTCCGTCCGTGGATCTTATACGCAGTTACACGCAGTGGGTTGCCGACAGCGGCATCGCACGCTAACTCTTTTATTATGTGCAGTATATTAATGTAGATAAAGTAAGAGAAAAAACCCGGCTGCAGCACTATTTATGAAATTTAAAAGAATAATTCTCTTAACCCTATTTGTCCTTGCTTCCCTGAAATTATTTATTAAAACTTTTTGTAAGATATACAATATTTTCCATCACACAGTTTAATAATCGAGATTTCAGAAAAGGGAAGAAGCTTATTAATCTTTATATAAAAATAAAACACATGCATATTAAAGAGGTAACCCTACACACATTTTAAAGCCCGGAAGGAGTAGGCAATTAAAACGGTAGGTATCGATATTTTTGTAGCGAGTGATTTATCTGTTACGTAGTAACTACTTAGTAATCTATGGATGTACTAAGGACCAATATTTTTGTAGAACATTGGATTTACGTATCACTAACCATTACGACAGCGTACGCGGGTAAAGTAGATCCTGAGTGCTTTTTCTTCAGACTTACTGAACAAAAATTAAATTTTAAGACTAACTGAGAGGTGTAACTTGAATTGATGGTAGATAGCCTATAGTTAAGAAAAAATCTTTTTGTATATGATAGCCTCATGAATCTGACTATCGTATTCATATACTAACAAAAATATTTTTTTGAATCCGACTGGCAGTTCCAGAGATTAACGCGTTTAAACAAACAAACAAAAAACTTTTCAGCTTTAATAAAATATATTAGTATAGATAAGCAACAAAAGTGACCGCACGACGCTTGTTAGAGCACTATTTGACGGATATCAATTATTTTACGGCTCAGACACAAATGTCGTATTTATATCCAGACACAAAAAACTTTTAAAGTGTAAACTAAGCTATCGTAGTCTAAATTAAACTTTAAACTCAAAAATCTACAATATTTAGTTTTCACCCACCCAAACCACCCAGTGGTTCGGCAGTGAAGCAATGCTTGCATTTCACCGAGTGAGGTTACTGGAGGTCATAACCTTTCCACCCCCCTCCCTCTCCTCCCTCTCTCGAGAATTTATGATTTGGCGTGGGGGGCACGCCGATGCATTAACGCTCTGGCGGTCAAAAGGTTAAGGCTTACTTACTGTTGCAATCTTTCAGACGTATGGTGGTAAAAGTTGGCCTGTTCAGCTATACAGAGGATTTTTTGAAGCTAGAACTACATTGACAAGCATGTGGCGCGGTAATCCAGTATTAACAGCACTTGTATTTGGACTGCCTCTTGGATTTTTGTCCCTTATATGTTACTCAGTCTGCTGTGCTGATATACTCGATGCAGATGAAGATGAAGCCCCAGGTAAGAATTAAGATGTAAAGATTTAAATATCGAAATGTGCCTTTGTTCACCGTTGATTGAAATTGTGACTTAATCTAAAAAATTCAATTATACAATCTCGAATATAGGAATAAAAACTTTCGTGAATTAGAATCACTCAATCGTAGAATTTATTGTATTCACACATATCTATTTAAGACTTACGGTTGCATTCAACAGTATGCGGCGATTGCGACGAAGTGAGTACATCCATGATTTCCATGAGTGTTTAACAAATATTAATTTAGAACATTTACACACCTAAAACTTTAGAATTCTAGTCCAGCATTCAGGTTTTATTTTTGCCTTAGAATCTATCTATAACCAATTCAATCCCTCCCAGCTACCTTCCTCAGGTCGTCGGACCATCTGGCTGTGGGGCGTCCTACCTTCCGTTTACCGATACCGGTCTCCATTCTAAGACCCGTTTGCTCCAACGGCCATTGGTCCTTCGGCACACATGGCAAGCCCATTACCACTAAAGCAGGCTTATTCTGCTATTCGGCTATGTCGGTAACTTTGGTTCTTTTTGGATGACCTCATTACGACTGAATGAATGAGGGACTGGATGCGGAAGGTGGAGGACCAGGTGCTATGGCGCACATTGGAAGAGGCTTATGTCCAGCAGTGGACTAGAATAGGCTAATTGATGATAACCAATCTCTATTAAGGTTAAGTTTTGTGCCATTGAGGGGCATATAACCATACAGCATTCTACGGAAAGCACTAGAATTAAATTTGGTCCAAGCTAGTAAGTAAGACGATGCAGTGTACGGCGGAGTAAAATTGGTTGACAAGATGATGCAACCAACCCGCTATAATACTCATTATACTATAAAAGTTCCTAAGTCATTAGTCCATCTCAACTTGTGACTCATCTGTGCAATATTTGTGCTGTAATAAACAACTAATACTCATAACTAATAACCTTGTAAAAGTAACAATAACATTGTATTTTCTTACAGAAACTCACGAGAAAAAGGACTAGAAATGGATCAACCTCCACAAGCTGTCGATTTTTATATTTTTAGCATCTACCGGTTGTGACGCAGAATTTCACTTTCGCAAAATATCTCCGCAAATAAATTGGTCACTTTCGCACAATGTCATTTTCGCAGAAAGTCACTTTCGCACAATGTTACATTCCCAAAAGGTCATTTTCATATAATGTCAGTTTCGCATAATGTCACTTTCGCAAAACGTCACTTTCGCAAAACGTCACTTTCGCAAATGGTCACTTTCTCAGACACTAATGTGACCTAATAGTATCCGCTACAGAATTATTTCTTAATTAATAACACAGAACAAATACTAATGAGACCTAAGAATAACCACTACACTCCTGGGAGACCGACCACTACCTCCTTTTTGTAAAATCGTATTTTTTTTTGTAATATTTCATTTTACAGGAAATACAACTATGCAGTTGAACTGAAAATGCAAAACTGTATCTATATTCAAAATTTCATCAAAATCGTTGTAGCCGTTTCCTAGATTCAGATTATATATATATATATTTATAGAGTTTTTATGAATAAATGTCTATATATATATATATATAGACATACCATTTCTTACCTCTGAAACGGATTGGATATTTAAAAATCAACCAATTTGATCCCATGATGGCCAACTTTAATATAATTCCAATTCTCACCAATAGAAATATAGAACATGTAAAAATGTGAACTTAAAAAAATATTTTAAAATAACATACATACGATTTGCTATTTAGAGTATTCAGAGTCAGGCGTAGTGCTAAATAGACGATTCGACTAGCTGGAAGTTTTGCTACTTAGACGTATCGTTGGTAAAGTATATTTTTGAGAGTGTGTGAATTTTATGAATAGAAATATAGTATATAAACTCCCATGTTACTAAAAAAAAAGAACAAAAAATAACTTTTTTATTTGACTGGTAGAGAATGTCTATGTACCAAATATGCATAAACTGTAAATAAATAAATAAAATTCAAAGGCACAGTATTAAAATATGACAGCGGGGAGGAATGGGTAAATCTTGATATGTAAATATACATAATAAAATATTACAATAATATTTTTATTTCTATTATTACCCTTTTCTGTAGTGGGTTAGTATTAAGTCTTAATAGTACTCATTCTGTATTATTGATTTTTAAAATAATTCTGTAGCAGAAGTGAAAGTGACATTATGCGAATGTGACATCGTGCGAAAGTGACTTTCTGCGAAAATGACATTGTGCCAAAGCGACCAATTTTTATGCGGTGATATTTTGCGAGTCACATTCTGCGTCACAACCCATCTACCTACCTACAGAGTCTCGACTAGTGATGTGCCGGATATCTTTCAATTTCTTTTGCTAAAATTCTAAATTAAATATCTGAAGTAGCGAGTTACTAATATTATTGTCAATTATAAGGTATTTTTACCTATCTTTATAACGAGATCAAGCCCTAAATCTTTGTGATGTGTATTAAAATTATTATTAAAAAAACCTGCTCAGTGCAACATGAAACATGTCGTGTTATTCTTATTAGTCTCCAACGTCAAGGTCACGCATATCGGCATAACTGAAAAAAAAAATTGAGGTTCGTATCCCTAGATCTAGACACTAATAATTCATATACGTGTCCGTGGATCTAGATACTAATAATTCGTATTCGAAACCGCGGATATACATTTTAACGATCCGGCACATCACTAGTCGCGACTGATCGCCTGTAATGATAACGGTTACGATTTTTATTTTTTCCTAATATTAGAACAAACCGGTAGTTGTGTAATTTATCTTTTAGTGTAAGGGACATTTAGGATATGGATAGGTATATGTAACTGAAAAAAAAATATTGAGCTTGTTTTCTAACCTGTTAGTTACCTTACTGGAGGATATCAAAATTCTCGATTTTTATCATTCAGTTTGTGGGTTCACATGTAAAGAGTAGCAGTAGATAAGGTGGATGTCGCGGGTAAGTCTCAGGTCAACACACACAGACTATAAAGCTATGTAGTGTTTGAGAGAAAATACAATCAATTTACGTACGTATTACAATGGCTGAATAAAATGAATCATTCAACGATTTTTCGCCTAAATTATTTAATTTACATCCTAATTATTTTTTGTGAAACAAGTGAATTTAGGTTTTCGTTTACGACAAACGACCAGAAACTCACTGAAAAGCTAAAAAAACAGCAATTTTTTTGTGAAGGATATAAATCACCTCTTTTGTACAAATTACTGAATTAACTTCCTTAGTTCACACCTGGTTAATGTATACACTGTTAAAAAAAGCAGGTAACTCTTTTTGCTACACATGTTGTTTTTTTTTTGTTTTTTTTATAATGCTGCCTTGTACTGGGACACTGTAATGACAATAGGAATTACTGAAAAGAAGGACAATTGCCTCAAACAGAGTGCATAGTGCGGTTTCCTGATCGACGGGTACCAAACGCACGAGTTTTTTGGGGACGAATTACAATTTTTATTTGACCAATTTTACCTACGCGTTTAGCTGAAAAAATCAAATTTATGCACTTTGACCTTGAAAACTTTTTTGCAGTTGTGGGATCGATGTTGGACTTTTCATATTTCATTTATAATGGTGTTCCCAACATTCGTACCAATTTTCAGCTTTATGCGAATTATTGTAACCTTACCAATACTTTTGAGTTAACTTGATCAGCGTATGTGTTTTCTGATTTAAATGGTCCGATTTATAAGTGAAAAAAGTGAAGTTTGTCTATTTTTTTCGCAGTATTTTTATGACTAAGAAATAAATTATGTTTAAAAATGAGTCAAGTATATTTATGAAACTGGTACGATCGTTTTATAAATATCTTTTTAAAAAGATTAGCGTTTTAGAGTGCGTGAGCGTTTGGCCCTTGCGCCTAGCAAGAGCTTTTGAATGGTTGATTTCGCTAAGCTGGTGATAAATGTGGAGAAGGTATTTTAGACATGTTGTACTAATAGAAATTTACACGTTTTTTACAAGTTTTCACTATTAATTAATAAACAAGCTATAAAAATTTTAAATGCCTCAAGTATATTTTTGCCTATGTTAATATTTATTTTAAATGCTAAAATAAAAGGTTAATAAAATTGCCGAAGATTGTTTTTTGGTTTAATATTTTGCAAAAGTCAGCTTGACTTTTGCAAAATATAGTAGCGAAATTACTGTCCGACTTAGATTCCCGTCACACACATTAATTAAATACCGTTTTGTTATTAGGTATTTCAACTTGCCTAAAATACCTTTGTAAATCGTCATCAGCTCTCGTCGTCATTGCTATTATTATTTTTCCTGATCTCTTAAATCAAAATCTAAGGTTCTCTAGGGTCTTTTAGCTGTAGGGTATACAAAACGAATGTTGACCAAAAAATAATATTTACTATTGATATCAAATGGTTTATTTTTATTTATGGAAACCCTAACCTTTATTTATAACGAGGGCAAAGTTAGGGAACAGTTTATGTGTATGGACTTATCGGTTTACATGAAAACATGTCAGTCAGGCTGAATCCATACTGCATGTAATCTTAATTTACTGAACACGAACTTTTATATTTCATTGAACTGTATTTGTATGCCAATATCTAATTAGCAAATAAGATTATTTGGTTTATATACTACTGTCAACTTGATGTATACATCATGCAATACCCTACGTAACTACCACAGCTCTATACTGACATGTATTATTATTTTAGTTTAATTAAATCGGTACTGTGAAATTAAAATAAATGTTTTAAAAAGTTTTACATTTTTATTGTATGTTTTACCTATCTTACATCTTAGATAATTCATCAATGTACAAAGACATTTCGACTAGGTTCATGTGTGTCTTGAATTGTTTGTACCAATTATTGTATTTGCTATTAAAATCAGAACTCATTTCCATACTACTATTACTCATTTCACTATAGATACTCTCATTGTCGTTTCTACTATGACGATTTTGTTTACTTCGTGGCTGCATGCATTTTGTGGATCTGCTATAAAGACATGAGCGAGTATTGTAACCATCATCACCAAAACTTGTAGGACTTGCTTTGCTACTATTCAAAAATGTTTCTTTTAATACTTTACTACTAGTTTGATTATGTTCATTTGTGGTCTTAAATTTGCTATTGGCAATGTTGTTTGATTTTAGCTTGTTAGTTACAGGCTCACTGTTTTGCATTAGTTTTGGTTCATTCACTCTTTTACTATATTTTTTGGAACCAAAAGAAGTTGGTAAACCAGCATTTATCAATGCATTGTCACTTGCTTGACATGTAGCAAGATAATCTCCCTTGTCTAATGTTAAGTGTTTCAAATCATCATTTATCTTATTTAAAGAACTGCCACTCTTCCTGGCTTCTGATTTTTTACAAAACTCTTTTTCTCCATGGTTATTAGAAGTAGGACTGTTAGTAATAGTATTGCTACTTGAAGCACACTCAGTACTATAGCACACTACTGCTTCACAGTCTGTACTGCTATGTAATTCTAAAAGAATATTTGGCTGAGTTTCAGCATTTGACATGGAATCAAAATATGTTCTAAAAGTAACATCCCTAATTGCAATAGCTTCGTCACTATTAGGTTCATGGACTTTGAAAGAAGCCATTAAATCATTAAAAGATTCCAGTTTAAATTTTTCAGGTGTTTCATTTGAGTTGAATATTTTCCCAAAACTTTGATCAACATTATTATTTTCGAATATTTGATGATTTGATATCTCTATCAACTCAAAGCAAGAGTCATTAACTTGTTCTTTCTGTAAGTCTAATAATACTTTACAATTTTCTATTTCTAGCATTTTACACATACTATCCCCTTCACCAGAGGTTCTATCTAATACTTTCACTTTTGATGTTTTACGACGTAGTTCCAATTCTGGTGTTTCGCAATTTTTTTTAAATTCTGATTTGTTGATTTCGTCCACTTCTAGTATTTTGATATCTTTGACTGCTGGTGTCTTACTTCTTTCTTCCATTTGTGGCGTATTGCTTATATCTTTAACTTCTGATTCTTTACACTTTTCATTTTCAGCTTGTGATGATTCATCTATTTCTTTTATTGATTTTTCATTAGACTCATAGTTTACATTTGAGTCATTTAGTTCATTATCATTCCACAAATAATTAACCTTTAAGGAATGACTAATACTTTTTATCATTTCTTTAAATTTATTTAGTTCTTTTCCCTCACTAACAATGGTTATAGCGACACCATAAGATCCAAATCTTCCAGCTCTTCCAATTCTATGTAAGTATGTTTGCCATTCAGATGGAGGTTCAAAATTAATAACAAGATCTACGTTTGAAGCATCAATACCTCTTGCTGCTAAATCTGTAGATACTAGTATTCTGCATTTATATTCTTGTAGTGTTTTTAATGCATCTAACCGTTCAGTTTGTGCTAGTTGACCATGTAGTTTATCTGCAGGCCATTTTTTTCGCACTAACATCTTACATAGTTCTCCTACTCTAACTTGATAATTACAGAAAATCAAACATTGTTTAAACTCTCTATTTGACAAAATTTTCATCAATTCTTCAAATTTGTTTTGTGTTTGTGTAACAATATTCATGTTACTTTTTACGGTTGTAACAAGTTGTTTAAGTCCTAAGAGTATGCTTGTACTGTCTGGACATATGTGTTGGGCCTTTTGAACATAATTTTGCATAATAGCCTTTAATGTATCTGGATATGTAGCACTGCTCATGATTACTTGCTTTTGTTTAGGTAAAATTGAAAATATGTAGTTTATATCTGCTTTAAAACTTCTATCCATTAATTTATCAGCTTCATCGAGAACTAGGAGTCGTACAGCTGAGACGTCTATGTGCTTGTTTTGAATTAAATGCCTCATGCGTCCTGGGCTACCGACAAGGATGTGCACTTTCTTTTGAAATTTTTCTATATCTTCTTCTATTGGTAGTCCACCCATAACAACTTCAACATTTAGACCTAAAATAATATAAACTTTTAATTATGTAAATTCTGACCTAGTTATCCTCAGTTGTTCAACCAAAGTCGACAAAAGTTGTTTTTTTTTTAGTTTGAAGTACTTATAATAAAGTGTTGGGCAAATTTGTTGGGAAAGTCACGTTCATTATACATGTGGATCCTATACCCATATGTATACTATCTGGATTTATTTTTTCGGGCGGGCCATAAGTTACCCACGAATTTGGGCAGCGGCCGGCTGCCATTATTCGTATGACATGCTGTCGTTCTAATAAAAGTCAGTAAGCACCTCTGTTTCCACATCACATGTAGAAGTACCCAACACCTATGCAGCATCTGTTAAATTGATGTGGTGGCTGCATATGGCCTTGACCTCTATTACACCCTGAGAGTGCCAGAGCATGTAAGGTAAACAAGGTGCTCCATAAGCTGATATAGTATTGATAGAAAAACCGATGGGATATAATAAATAGCTCTCTAAAGCTCCACATTTCATGCACGCCTGTCTCGCCTGTGACTCCCATGCAGCAAACTGTTGCATGCATTGGCGTAATTGAGTAATAGCTGGGTATTTAATACCCCTAAATGTTGGAAGATGTGGACAAAGAGGACTCTCTAAAACAACTTATCAGCCTCATTCAGCAGAACGATGACCCTGAGGAATGAGATCGAGCTTGTAAGCAATCTTCGATAATTCCATGTTATTCATAGTCATGAAAAAATCTAAAACTTGTAGTTTAAACAAACACAAGCTGTTGCAGATTACTACTTGCCACTTCAATAAATTAGGGATCAGAGGAGACCAGTTTAGGATCAGGCTTTAACATTTGTATAGCTGGGCAAAGAGCGGGCGTAAACTAATAGTTTGTATCCTCTGTTAGGTCATCTATTTCCGATTCTCTGGGATCTTAGTGATTTCCTACTAGTAACTACCACCAACATTAACAGCCTTATCTATATAGATCCACAATTCAAATATATAACTTACCCACATATCTTGAGCCTATTTGCTTGATGACATCAGTTATTTGAGCTGCTATCTCTCTTGTGGGTGTAAGTATGACAGCTTGTAAAGCCTTATCCAAGTCTAGTTTTTCCAACGCAATCACAGTGAAAACTGCTGTTTTACCTGTACCAGATTTTGCTTCAAGAAAAAGATCTGTAAATATATACATAATTTTACTTTGTTGAAAACTCCATCCAAAGGTGGTAGACACTTTCTACAGGAGAAAAAATTAGTCATTGAAACCTATATATTGCTTTCTAAAGAAACAAGGTATTTTTATACATCTAACCACTCCATGCAGTTTCACCTGCATTTGTAGTCACTGGTGTGCTCCTAAGGTCGTAAGGTGAAATTGCATAGAAAACAAAAAAATATACTCCAGCTTTATTTTATTAGTACAGATATACACAGTAAAAAAAAATTAAGAGAGTTAAATAAGTATTATAAGATTTTCGAAATATTTCTCGGCACAACTTAAATGGAGGTCGGAGGCTATAAATCGCCACAGGCAGATAATAGCCATCTTAACTTAACTTACACATGGCATTAATTGTTACCTATTGGTTAAATAATTTTACTTTTTACAAATCACCCAATCGCTGCAAAAAGGAATTAAGCTATTTTAGGAAATAAAGAGGATTGACTAACTGTTAACAGTAATAACTTAACCTTTATATTTTTAATTTATAAAACTAAGTGGGTAGGTCAATGTTCGAAATAAATTTTATAGTTTTTATCATACCGAATCCACATTTTCCCAGAGGTATACCATGGAGCTGTATTGGAGAAGGTTTATAAAATCCAGAACTCTTCAAGCCGCCCAAAGTATTATTTGAGAGCAGCATTGAATCAAATGTAACATCGACAGATATTTCAATGTCTTGAGTTCTAGTCCCATCATAAGGATTGTGAGCTAGAACCATAGTTAAGCTTATTTCAACTAAATTAAATTTTAAATTAACTAACTTAAAAAGATTAATGAAATGCACGATCTTGAAAATAACACGATGGCAATAACATCTGTTTAAATTTAATGGCATATAAACGTCAATTATAGGCTTGGGCAGAAAATATCGATATATCAAAATATCGATATTTCTTCCCTAAAATATCGATATATATCAGCAATATATCTTTTTTCGATATGCTATTTCAATTATTCGTTAACTGTTCTTCATTGTTCTATCAAGTTTTTTTGTTCGTTCTTAGTTTTTTTTTAAAGCAGCAAAAATAATGTAAAAAAACGACTTCTCCCCGCCACCACCCTGAGGGTAATTTTTTATTATACTTTCTTTCTTTTTAAAAAAAAAAAGACGACTCTTGCATTAGGAATATTCCTGTGTCGCACAACTTCACAAACACATGCAGAGGCACAAACATTCAAACAACGCACACAAAGAAGATCCAGAATTTTTGTCCCGTGTGGATTTGAACCCACAACACTCGGCGCGGCAAAGATGCGAAGGGACCACTTAAACAATTGCGCCATCCGTGCAGTCAAATATACTGTATACACCTTGACATTTTAATGGTTTTTGAAATGAAACAAGGTAACTTAGGAGAGATCAAAAAGAGAGACTAAATTACCTAACTGTACTGTTTAAAATAAAAAAGATGGCATTCACTCATATATTTCACTCGTTCGAGTTTAGTTCTTAGTAACAAACGTACAGTTCATTCAACCATTATCACTCATTCATCAATGACGCCACGTGTCAGCTGATACCTACTGGCGAGTCGTATTTACGTCAAATAATACTCCAATTTTTCCTTCGTACTTAACACGGGCTTAGGACCGTCGGAAATACTTTGTTTAAACATTACTTTGCGTTAAATGACTTTATTTAGAGTATTAATTTTTTTGCTATTTCAACTGTGAGATCAAAACTTTTGTTAGATATTAAAATTTTAGGCGTCCGACTGAATTAATAAGTGAGCGACAGAAATGGCTAGGTTTAAAAATAAACAAAAGAACGACTTCTCCGCGCCAACTTGGGGTTAAATTTTTATTTTATTTATAAAAAAAGAAACTAAGATCGAACAAATAAAAATTTTGATCGAACAGTTAACGAACAGTTGAAAGAGTAAAAAAAATGTAAAAAAACGACTTCTCCCGTCGTTTATTTACATTTTTTTTTGCTATTTCCTTTGTTCTTTAATTGTTCTTCATTGTTCTGTAAAAAAAAAGTAGTAAGAGCCTAAAAGTATCGATTGTACTCAATCCCACTAATCCCACTAATATTATATATGTGAAAGTTTGGATGGATGGATGGATGGATGGATGTTTGTTACTCTTTCACGCAAAAACCACTGAACCGATTGAGATGAAACTTGGTATGTAGATAGCTGGAGACCTGGATTAACGCATAGGCTACTTTTTATCCCGATATTCCCACGAGATCGGAATTTACGCGGGTCAAACCGCGGGGCGCTGCTAGTATACGAATAAATACAAAAGGTATATTCGTATATTCTTTATTGTATGCAAAAATCACAATCTTATAAGTACAGGAAGGAAAATAACATGTACAAAGTCGAGCTTAACCCATAGTTGAGTTTTCTTCTTTTGTTGGGTGTTTGATTTTTATAATTTACTAGCTTATGACGCATCCACTCCCGTTAAAGTTATTTTTCTATCCATCGGGGCAAAACTATTTTTGGGATGAAAGGTACCCTATGTCTTTTTCAGTACCCCTGATAACGTATATACAACATTTTATGAGGATCAGTTGAGTAGTTAGGGCCTGAAAGCGTAACAAATACACTCACTTTTATATTTACAATATTGGTTAGGATTTAAATTTTCATTGAAAACTCATTAACAATGTTTAAATTAATTTGACGACGTGAGCGTAATCGTGTTTGTTTTTAATTTAAAAGTTTTAATAAGTATGGTACCTACACTACTTTACGTTTTTTTTTGCTAAAATTACAATCATAATTGCAATACATGCTTTTTTATGAATATCCATATAATCTTAAGTGAACACGTGTATTCTCTGCAAAATCTCGGGTATGATTGACGCTAATATTACTTTACTCTTTGGATTGACGGTAAAAAAGGTTGAGCGTGTAATGTCGATATAATTTCACCAATCACCAACAGTCATTCGTCAACCATGACTTTTGGTAATGAAAATGATTGACGCTTGTATGAGCGTCTAATAGACGCCTATAAGAAAATATATATATTTTTTCTTTTAAGGCAAATATAATATATATTTGCCTTAAAAGAAATTATCTTTCGAAGCAACACTGGTCTGGAATCTCTGCGTTGACTCTTCAGCGTAGAGTGCGCGAGAAGCGTCCTTGAACAACTGTTAACTAAAATTTCCATTTGTTTATTTAGGCTATACTAATATCTACATTATCTTCGAAATAATGTTGGGTACATCCTACCTACCTACTTTTGTTTAAATATGACTGGACTTACCTAACTTCAGTTTCATTTTTATATTTTGTTGTTATCTGTAATGTAGAGTTTAGAAACTTTCCGAGTGACTAGCAATGGGCGATGTCGAGAAGTTTGAACAATCGAAAGAATCGAAGTCGATAACATTTATAATCGAGTCTACACAGCATTGAACGATCGAAATGTTTTTCGATTGTTTCGAATCAAAGTCAAAGTTCAATGACTCCGGCGGTATCGATTCTAGCCGAACGCCACGTAACTAATTGATCGACGGCCGAATCGGTACTAGTGAAAGTTAATAACATTTCAAAAATTATGCGTTGCTTTCTTAATATTTACATCATTATTCCTCCTCATAATAGGTAATATTAATAAATCAAAACACATCGAGCAGAATCTAGGCTATTTTGATATAGAACTATCTCTTAGATTTAAATTATACCTTACTAACTAGCGTGATTATGCAGTAATCGATCAAACTCTTTTTATGAAATAAGTATTTATTTATTCGATCAGCTTATGCATTAAAATTGATTAGATGTATAATATATTTAATGTGACCTAGTTTCATTGATTTTATTTAAAGCCTTATTAAGAAAGTATAATTAAAAATAATACAAACATAATATAATATCTCTTAGCTCTTAAAACTAATGGTCATTTTTAAATACGATCATTATTTATGTTTATTAAATAGCCTTATATTTAGGATTAGTATTTAAGATTTTGGTTTTACTCGTTATGAGATAAGTAGGAACCACGGCTAAGTGAAACGATTATTTTAGAACTAATATGTGATTAACAGGCTCTAATCATCGATTCAGTTCATTAGTTGTGATTTCGGGTTTAGATAAAAGAAATTAAGTACCTACCTACCTGATGAATACAAAGTTCTTATTGTTAATTTTGTGATCGCTATTTTATTCAAAAGTTCATTAGGTATATAATTAATTATTAAAACTGTGATTTATGATCAGGTCAATAGTAAATAAAGTGATAATGCACACAATGTTTAAAATAATTATTACTTTGTGACGTATCTGTAACACAAATTTTATTAATCAATAAATATAAGACTGATTCATTTAAGTTTGTATTATTTTTAATTAAAGTATAGCACAATACTCCCACAACTAACCACCATAATTCGCAATTGCTGCGAGTCGACTGGACTGGTTCAAACGAACGAGTCATTCGACTTGATGACTATTGTCTCAATCGTGTCGGTAGCGACTTGGCGGGCATCGAGCGTATCGTAGTTGACTCGGGTCGGAACTATCGATTACTAGTATATAAACCATCGAGAGTCTTCGAGATATTTGAACAATCGATAAAATCGACCTAAACATCTCGCCGTCGCCCATCGCTTTGACGTTCCTGAACGAATTTTTGTGAAATGGCGAATTTGTGATTCTTGTGGATCAATTTAATAAAATAAATATTAATATTTTTTTATCGGAATTATGCAGTACTGTGAGATAAATGGTTTAGTAAACGTTGTCTAAAAATATGCTTATGCTATATTGACTTCATTCTTATTATGATATTTACGAAACCAGTTGATTGCATTTGTATCGAGTGTTAGGTTTCCTCACGAAACAAAATTTATCTAGGTAAGCAGTATTTCTATTGTATTTAAACTATTGTGTATTTTTAATGATATGGTGATATATCCTTAAGAATTTTTCTATCACTTATCTTCTAATACGTATCCATTGGAATTGGTAGTTCCGAATCATAATGTAGGTCACTAAAATTGAATACAAATATAGTATATATCTACAGTATAATCTGAAAACTCTATATTTACTGTTTCTTAATTTTGTAAATCGTTAATTGTTTTCAATTTTACGTTTTAGACTTTCAACATTCACAACAATACACTTGCATATGTCATACTCAATTAACTCAATGTTTATTACTGCTCTGCTAACATTTTAGTAGTAGTAGGTTTATCAGTGGCTGTTGGACAATTTACTACCAAAAATGTGTGTTAAACAAGTTTGTAAATTGCACTTTATTAAACAAAATGCCTTTAATATTATAATTTTCAAAGTGCATGAACAAATTCAGACACTGAATTTCATACACATACAAGACTATTTCATACGTATATCAAAGGTAGCTATAGATGTCTATCGAAATTAATTTTGGAAATCTTATTCTCCTTTTAGACATTATTTACTTTTATTCTGAACATGGTCATGTGATAGGATTACATTATCCTGCTAGTTTCTCAGTTGTTTATTAATCTTTCTTTCAATTTTATTAATCTACTCCCTTATTAGAGTATAATGTTGGATGTGTGTACAGGTTGTGTTAATAGTGTACGAAAATAACTGAATAGTAAGACAAATCTTACTAATAGCAATGTGCTAGCTTAGGCAATTTATAGCATAGCCATTGTGGAAATCACTTAGTTACAATTCTAAGGCTTCCATGTAGTGTAGTAAAATTCGGCCTACTTAAATTGATCAAGAAATATTTTTCCTTGTGTAAAATGTTAAGTTACTATTGTGAAAGTTGTATAGAATATAATTAAACTGTTGTTAAGTCACAGGTGAGGATGACAGAAGTTTGGGCTACTATATTGAAATATTTAAATATATAAACATTAATTGTACATATATATATCAAATCATCACTTGAGAACAGTTGACCAATTTGGCTACACATTTGGCTGAACAAAGCTTGTATGAAAGATTTTTTTTAGAAAATCAATGAAAAAAGTCAGAAATGTTGAAGGTATTTTAATAAAGATGAAATCTTTATGGCAAATTTTGATATTGAATTTAATTACATGTGTAAAATGAGATACAGTTAAAGAGTTTTTCTGTCACATTTTATTATAACAAATTTTTATTTGTATGATAAAACTTTAAGCCTTTTGTGGTCGACTTAAAATTAAGGTTTTCATAATTTGCAACATTTCAATTTTCCAAAAAGGGCCTATAAACCTTGTCTGGAAATTACGAACACAACATAAATCACGATTCCAATATCTGTCAAAGGCTGATGTGAAGCAGGATATTCTCATGTTGCTATACAACATCTTATTCAACCCTAATGAATGGTTCGAGATCCTTTATGGCACAGATAAAATATCTATTGACATCTGAGGATTTTCGAGTGGATCTCAACCTACGCATTTCATAAAATTTAATGGTCTTTCATATACAATTGAAGCTGTACACAGAATGCATTGCCAGTAACCATTAGGCGACCACAATCAATATACATAAGTATGACCTTAAAACTAGTTACATTTCTTTTATTTAGTTATTAGGGTCTCTAATGGAGAATACACATTACATGTTAATTTACATACAGATTTTTTAAATCTTGTGCTTCTACAGTTATAGGAGATCACATTGTGCAGTCCTAATAAAACTAATATTTAGTACCTAATAATAAAAAATATAAAATCAGTGCAATAAATAAAGTAAAAATGTTAAAACAAAACAATAAAAGCAGCTAAAAATATACAATCAAGCAAGATAAATAAAATAATAACATCAGTAAAGTCAAGTAAGATCAATTTAATAAAGCAAGATCACATCAAACAAATAAAATGAAAATAAATAAAATAATGTCAATAAAATTAATACAAAGACTAAATTTCAACAAACAAAATAAATAAAAGGACTAACAAATGCAATTAATTTAATAGTTCAAAATATCAATAAAAATGGAAAGCTATATCAACACCTACATGCTATTAATATGCATACAAATTAGGTAATTGAATTTAGAAAAACTGTTCGAGGAAATGACTATGTCCACTGATGAGTTACAGCAGGTGAATGGTTGCCCAGATTTGTTCTAAATCATGGCACTTTCAGTAAGGGGCGGGGATAGCGCGGAATTCTTGAAGGCACGTTAATGTTTTATCCTGCTTAGGAGACTGGGACAGTGAATACTGTAATTGATTAGCTTGTCAAGAAATATTAAGTCAGATACAGATAACGGTACGATGGGACTCAAAAGGTAAAAGTTTAAAGTGACTTAGTCCATCCATTGTTCTTAACTCCAAATCTATAAGCTACATGTACCTGGTATGTAGGGTTCTTTACTTCAGTACAATACCCTAGTTTACTCTTTACATAGCTATTAAATAGGAGGAATGTTGTAAATTGTCTCTTACCTAAACCTAAATAAAATGTGGGTTTTTATTTTTGTTAGTTTTATAGTTATAAGTTTTATATTTTTAGTTTATTGGTTTAAGTTTTAATTATGTCCTGTACTAATGTGTTTATGATATTTTTAGAAAAGGAAAAATATATGCTGAGAAAAAGTATTTAGACATCACACTTACTTTCATTCGCAGATGGCTGATGTTATTAGGAGTTACTTAGGGCTCCCTTTTTAACCAATTTAAAAAAAAGGAGGAGGTTCTCAGTTCGTCAACTTTTTTTTTATGTAAGGTACCCTGTGTGTAGGTCTACTCGACGATGGCTGAACTGACTTGGAATTTTTTTTTGTTAAAAAGGGTATACTTTCCAGTTGGTCCCACGCGATATCTTCGCCCATTGTTGTTGACTTCTATCATTCTTTTTTAATTTAATTGATTATACTCAAGGTTGGTCCCATTTAAATTTGAAGAAAATATTCCACCTCTAAGGGTGGAAAATTAAGGGATGAAGAGTACAGCTTATTATAATTTATCATGATTTAGGCGCATTCAAATAACAATCATAGACTATTCTGCAAATAAATGAACTTTAATTTAGAAAAAATATTCGGTTCCCTCCAGGCCAGGTAAACTGTAAACAGTGTAGGTATTAAGATACAAGTACATGGCGGGGTCGACTAACCGTGCCATAATTCTGTGAGCTGTCGAGCGCCGCCGCCGTAGTTCTATGTTCACTCACGCGCTGCGTCGCGTTACCCGTTCGTATTTAGACAATCAAGTTATTAGTACATAACATAGGTTTATTTGTTCACAAAAAATAGGGTAATAGACACATAACTTACTGGTCATTAAATATTCCGATTAATTATTTCTTTAATCAAGACAACCCTAACCCTAATAGATAGAAAGAGAGGCAACTTTTAGGTGAATATAACTGTAGGTAATTAGCGCTGTGCGACCAGAATTGGGACTTTACTGTGTCAGAACAAGAGTCGGTATTTATTTAAATGATTTGGCGGAGTGGAACTTCTGTACCTGTACTATTATGTATTCTGTGGTTCCGCGCAAAAAAAATAACCACATGCACCTGTACCCGCGTTTACAGCTAGTTAGTAATACACTTCTGCCTAGGTCTTCGAATATAGGGCGCTGAGACTTGACACTCTGTATTTTTTTTCTTTATTAAAAATGTTCAAGGATGCTGCATAAAAACAAAATGTGTAGTGTTTTCTTAACAACATATCTTTGTAATCCTTTTTATTTATATAGAAAATTGTAAATATCATAATTATCTTTTTTTCATCACGTCATGTAGAACTTTTTTTCCTCATTTTAGTACACAAATATGAACAATTGTGGAGTTGGAGGGGGAGCAGTGGGTGCTACAGGAGGAGGAGGAGCATATGACGCTAAAATAGCAGGATTGTATGATCTTCTAGACACTCTTGGATCTGGACATTTTGCTGTTGTTAAATTAGCTCGTCATGTTTTCACTGGTGAAAAAGTAGCTGTTAAAGTAATTGACAAAAGTAAATTGGATGATGTCTCTAAATCACATTTATTTCAGGAGGTGAGTGAAGTTTTGACTACATTACTTTTCCATTAGGAGATCCTCATATCTAGTCAAAAATTAATAGTAGTGTGGTACAACCATCTATACTCACTATAGTAACGTAAGTAAAGTAAGTACCTATAGGTACTAGTAGTGCCTATAGTAAATACTGGCTGAGATCTCATATTTTGCGTCGTACATAATACATTTGATTCCTTCTTTATATTACGCCAGCCCCACAATCCAAAATTAATGAATATAATTGTTTTTGTCAGGTCCGCTGTATGAAATTGGTCCAGCATCCCAATGTCGTGCGCCTGTACGAAGTAATAGACACACAAACAAAATTATATTTAATATTAGAATTAGGGGATGGAGGTGACTTATATGATTACATTATGAGACATGAATCCGGCTTATCGGAATCTCTTGCTCGTGACTATTTCCGCCAAATCGTTCGCGCCATCTCATATTGCCATAGGTAAAATTAAGATATTCGATTTTTGTCGTATATTTCATTGGTGTGAGCATTTACTAATTTTTTATAATTATCCTGTACAGGTTACATGTTGTGCATCGAGATTTGAAACCAGAAAATGTAGTTTTCTTCGAAAAACTAGGCATAGTAAAATTGACAGATTTTGGATTTAGTAATAAATTTTGTCCAGGTCAAAAACTAGAGACATCATGTGGATCATTAGCTTATTCAGCTCCGGAGATACTTCTTGGTGATTCATATGATGCACCAGCTGTTGATGTGTGGTCTCTAGGTGTTATACTTTATATGCTTGTTTGCGGTCAAGCTCCATTTCAAGAAGCTAATGATAGTGAAACACTGACAATGATTATGGATTGTAAATACACAATACCACAACATATATCGAATTCTTGCAAAAGGTATGTTTTATATATACTTATTGTGTAACTTTCGATTAAGTATCACAAGTAATTATGGCAGTTAATGTTTGACCTAAAAAAGTTTCAATTCTTAATATAAGTTAAATACCTACTTATTTGGTAATGCTTCCGCGACATTCTCGTAATGGATGGGACTGTTTCTATTAATTATTTACTCTCTGCAGACTCGGTCATAAATCATCGAACGGGATCTGTTGTGTTAGCGGCGGGATGATAATTACTAGGTGTATAATACATCCATCTAGTAAGTGATGTGTCCGGCTAGCCGCTGGGTAATAAGCATAATTATTATGCGATATCAAGTGAGCAAGTAATGGGGTTACAAATGGAAATATCTCTATGTCCGAAACTAATCCTTTTTTACTTTGTGTCCCTATATACTTTCAATCATCGTTTTACTAACTACTTATCCGCATCCACGTTAGTTGAGTCCTTTCTAAGTTAAGCGCACACGAATAGAGAAACAGACAATATTTTCAAAAACCTATGGAAATACGTTCTGTTGCTTCTTATTTATCATTTTAATGTACAGGCACGACGGGTCTACGTTTTTATTATATGTAACAGATAACTCGGATACCGTATTAGGTTGAAACATGTACCAGATTTTAAGTTAGACCACCATCAATACAACTGTGAAAACATACAGACAGGCAGACAAAACAAAGTTCTATAAAATGTTTTGGCTTCAACTGCTCTTATAACGATTCCTCATAATATTGTCTCTTAATTATATCCAAAGTACCTACAGACATCGCTCACTTACATTTTTATTATATGTATTCTATAAAGATGATGTTTAATTTTGTTGTAACAGTCAAATAAAGAAAGGAAATATCAAAAATCATATTTGCTCAATAAATCACAATAATAATAAACACTATGAAATTAAAATAAAATAATTGTAAGTCGCGTCACATTCATCGTCAATGTCCGGAGCGCCTGCGCCGCTTGCCCGCAACGTACTCAGTGATTTATGACTCAGTCTGCTGTGTGGAAATAATCCTACTATAGGTATTCAATATCATCCTCTAAGTATTCTTTATCTTGTTGATTTTTTTGAAGAAAAAACAAACTAGTGGTCACAACTTTAAGGAACAACCGATTAGTCCATTAGTGTATTATTGACTAACTTTACAGGCTTATTGGAAGGATGTTAGTAAGGGAACCTGAAAAACGTGCAACACTCTCGGAAATTGCCACAGACCCGTGGGTAACAGCTGGAGAGGGGGTTACCATAGAAGACTTTGATACACCTTTAGTCGCAAAAGAGCAACTTTCAGAGGAAGACCGCAATGCCATAGTTCAAAGAATGGTAAACGGCTCCATTGCTAGCAAAGAATGTATTTTGGAAGCGTTAGAAAAAAATGAGTACAACCATATCACCGCTACCTATTATCTTTTGGCAGAGAGAAAACTTCGATCCAAAAGGTAACTCAGTGTCAGCTACTCTCAAATTATGAACGTGTAATGTAATAAAATGTTATGATCATGTGAGATGTGGTATCGGCAGGCAGGAGGCGACCCGCAGCGCTCGGCGGCCGGAGGTGCTGAGCGTTGCGCGCGGAGCTGCTACC
>OY982574.1:9557826-9623200 GCA_963859945.1 Euplagia quadripunctaria
ACAACAGTCCCTGCCTTGATTGAGTAGTGGGTCAGATGACCTTTACCTCTTCAGCTTTTTTATAATGGATATCTCTTGACGCCGAAAATTATTGAAATAATACTGCTCTCCATCGACGCTCTGATAGCGACTTGTTTGTTCGCCAAGGCTCTTTAATTCTGACCGTGTTCTTAGTGTAACGTTAACGCGTGTAGCCAATGCCGGTTTTATGCTGTTTGTAATTTGAAATATTTCTACTTCTTATATTTTTATAGAGAAAATCCTAACAGGTAATCAGGGTTTCTAAAATCATTCAGTAAAATTCAAGCACACTGGCACGGTGATGCATACTTTTATTTTGTCTCATTGCATTATTGACTTACTCAAATAACGAAATCACTGTCTCTTCATACTCTTATTGTGTTGTTCTACGAAGCTGCTTTTTTGATTACATTTCATGTTA
Organism: Euplagia quadripunctaria; assembly: GCA_963859945.1. Lineage (NCBI taxonomy): Eukaryota > Metazoa > Arthropoda > Insecta > Lepidoptera > Erebidae > Euplagia > Euplagia quadripunctaria. Next base: position 9,558,269 of record OY982574.1, read on the forward strand.
AAAATGAAAATTTTTGTGTTACTAAAATAATCTTAAATTGATCACATACAGATTATTGTCCTTGGCTGTATAGATACATGATACTAAAGCCCATTAAACATAACCACATTGTTTAATGACTAAACATTGAGATCTTCCCTTTGTGTTATGTTCAGAAAAAAAACACACGTAATGAGTAAATTTAAACAAATTTTCCAAGCGAAGTTTTAAATATTAATCAAATAAACAAAAAAATGTCAAAAGCAAGCTGAAGGACCAGGTTACGAAACAAGCCTTGTGTCCAACTATTGACTTTCAGCTCATTTCAGCATTCCAGACAGACTCTTTTAATTGGTTGACACTAAATAATTAAAATGAAATGACAAATTAATTCAAATAGAAACTACAGAAGGCTTAATCAGTAACAACTGTTATTGGACAGTTGTTATTATTGATTAAACCAAATCACAACTAAACTCATGAAATGAGCGGCAATTTATATTGTGCGCGTAGTGATTCGAAATGAATTTGTGCAGAAAAAATATATGCTGGATTCAGCTAATAAATGATTATCCAGTAGTATTAGGTCTAATATAAACCCCAAAATAGTTTGGCGGTCGATACTAAACCACCTACTAATAAAATGTATCATCATCATTAATTATATTTCAGTGACACAATAATATTCATTTATATAATAATGTAGCTTCGAGCGCGGTAAACACTTTTCATTCTTCATAATATAGTATACTTAGATTATACACAGAGCTTATACATAAAAATACAAATTGGTAGTGCGTGCATATATTTGTTTTCAGAGAATTGCTTGCTCATCGCATAGGCCCGTCCATGTAGTAGAAATCAAATCTGACTTAGGCACATGTACCGGAAATGTGAAAGCGTACCGCAATAAAATTTGTACTAATATTTTTTCATGAATCGTATGCGTATTTATGTTCTTCATAGTATATTATATCTAAATTCTAACTTTAAAGTTCTAATATCTTTCAACATAATACCCTTATGTAAATAAATATTCTAAGTAATAATATATAAATATGTAAATTATGATAGCATTGATTTCTGAGGAGTGAATTCAACAACTGTTATAATAAATATGCCAAAGCCTTTGCAAAATGTTGTTATACTGTGTACAGTCAGCAACGAAAGTATGTTACGTAGATAGATTTATAGAACAGATTTTCTTTCAATCAGATGTTGAAATACTTTTAAAATTAGGCTTGCTGTAAGTCTTTCTTAAAACTTACATTATTCTTTCAATTTACTTGAAACTCGTTTCATTTCATCACTTATACTGATTAAATGCATATGACACAGGATTGTGAAGTTTTGACAATTATGCAAATTAAAGTTTTGAAGATTACGCCTGTGGAATTTATATGTATGCTCATTATCTGTGTAGCTGTATGTACAGCAGACACAAATTAATGTGACATTACTGGACTAAATTATCAACAGAACCGAGTAAAACTTGTTTTTGTTTCCGAGTTGCCACCAATTAATTTTGTCTATTTTTTAATGGTCTTCTTGACCAAATATTTAAAATGCAATTGGATAATTATTGCTTAAGATGTTTAATGTGAAGACTTGCAAAAATAAAAACAATTAGGTACTATAAGGTCTACGTGAGCAATAAAGATAGTCGCAAATTACAATAAAAACACTGTTTTTATTGAATTATTGAAATTGAAAATAAGTACGAGGACTGTATAATAAAGTGCTTTATATATTAAAAACAGTTTTGTTCGTGATTATATAGACACCTTGTGTAGACCATTAAAAAAATTACGAAAGTAAATAGTGGCGCCACGATCATGTTGAGTTTCCTTCGCTATATATATATTTCCAAGTGTCGTCAAATCGTTGCGAAGCATATGACATAATATGGTAAATTTTATTTTGTTCGAATAAAAAGTTAAATGTTTGAAAATAAAACTAAAGTGATTAACCTATTTTCCTATATACATGTCTTATTTTATACATTCACCGGAAATTTTTACTGAAAATGATAGAATAGAAATCGTAAAAGAAAACGACTTAAAATAAAAAAAGCACTACAAAATAAAAAATAAGTCACGATTGCATTAATTTGGAAGGCGTACGCGTAAGCACAATCATGATTTATTTCTCTTTTACCTTTTAGTTTATGCTTTTACTCTGTAGTGTTATTTTTTTATTTAAGTCGGTTTTTTATTTAATTTATACTGTTTGTATACTTTTAGATACTTTTGTGTTATTCGTATGTATCCTTATATCTCATGTGGGTTGAATATTCTATATCAACTCTCAAATATCAGACTGGTAATTAGGTACATTGTAGTATATTTTCTACCTCTATTACGACTGCATTATCAATATTATCATTGCAAATGGTTTAAATTTGTTTTTAAAATATCTGTATAATATACATAAGTTTGTATTGAATGTTTATATATTTAGTTGTTATCAACATGAATAGTAGAGTATAACTCTACGGCTTGAGAACCTGTGATGCTGTCAGTGCAAAATATATTGGGATGTTGTTCACAAAATCAGGACACAAACTAATATGTTTCTTGACAAATGAGCGTGTCCGGTGTTTAAGCGTTGTCTATTCCTACTATACGCCGTCGCATTGGAAGTGTGTGATGTTCTGAAAGTATACCGCATTTCCTAAGTGTTAGCAACATTAGATTGTGAAAATTAAACTAAATATTTAATAATTTTTTAGATTGTACCTATGCATCTTTAGAATGGTTACATTTATTTAAGTAAGTTAATGTTGTGTATTAAAATCTATGTACATATTTAAATTGTTGTAAATAAATAGTCTATCTCAAATATTACATAATTAAGTATGTTTAGTTATTATAATTATTCAATGTCACATCCCATGATACAATATTTTACTAGGTTGACATTGTTAAAATACAACGTTGGATCATTATTGCACTCTAGTGGTGCTTTAAGTTCACAATAATTTTGCCAGACCAAAGATTAAAGAAATTGTGTTTATGCACTCCCTACTCTTGTGCTGTTCGTTCGGTGCCAACTTTAGTATACATTGTATATGATAAAATTCTGATGTGTGTCCCTATGTTTCCCTAGTATATTTTGTGTCGGTGCTTGTTATTTAAATAATGGTCGAGATTACTATTGGAAGATATTATTAAAAATATAGAAAAAAACTAAGTAACAGTTTATTTATATTCACTGTGTGCATCTAATATTTTTTTTAAGATTTTCCTTTGCTTAGATATGATAAAAGAATGTTGTTGTTGAAGTTGAGGTTCAGTTCAACAGTTCCATTTACAGAACTCGTTATGCAAGGCGGTAGAACACAAGAGAAAAGAGACATTGGTATCAATTCTGTTGTATTACTCTCTTGACTATAATTGACTAAATTTCATACAAAATGTAAACTTTGTACACTTTGAAACAAGGTCTTATTTCAAATTTAAACAAGTAGGTAACATATGTCGCTATCACAATAAGCAATTTATTTGTCGACTAAAGTCTGACACGCTTAAATAAACTTTAATACCACGTAGCGACAGCCGCTATCCGTTGAATGCCATCTCTTTTGCTCTTGTGTTTTTAGTATACGTCTTCGTAGATGTGGATTAAAATAACGTCATCTGAGTTCGTTTTGAACAAGTTTTTACACGGTAATTATACGGCATTTGAATAAATGGGGACTCTCGCTGCGTGGAAGTAAAATTGAGTATACGTTGACAAGTTTTAGTGAAATTTAGTGGAGCTGAGAAATAGATGCCAGTAACAAATAGACCTTGTTGCGAAGAAGACAGGGTTGATTTTATATGAAGAAATTAAGTCAGGTTTTGGTTTGGTGAGTGTTACAATAGAATTGGCACCTTTGTCTCTTTTTAGGCTTAAGTCTTAAATAATAATATCTGATAAATGAGTTTGGGATCATCGTCAAAAACTGGTATCTAGATGCCACCTGGGCGGCAGCCCAGATATGACAGCAGTACTCCATATGGGACGGACTTGTGACTTGTACAATAAAAGTCCTTGCTTGCCCCGGAGTGAAATGCCGCTTCGATTTATTAAGCACACCAAGCTTTTTTGATGACGGCTTGGCTTTGCCTTTCAAGAGATTTCAAAATTGGACGGTCATTGGAAATGTCGACACGAAGTAAATAGTACATATTACTTTCATATGGTAAAGGCTCTGTCTTGGAACTTTGGGACCACAGCAAATGGTTTCTTTTTTACGGTAAACGCGCAGACTTCTCTTTTGGTGGCGTTAAATTGGACCAGATTTTACTGACCCCTTAGAAACCATGGAAGGAGAAATGATGGCGCGGCTCGTGTAATAATTGGACAGGACGAAATTTAGCATACAGATAGTTTGTGACCTGAATTAACACAGTATTTTATTTTTACTACGTCGGTGGCAAACAAGCGTAAACATACCTGATGATAAGCAGTTACCGTAGCCTACGGACGCTTGCAATGCCAGAGGACTCGCATGAGCGTTGCCGACCCTTTAAAAACCTAAACACTCCTTTCTTGAAGAATGCCATACTGTAGTATACGGGAAAACCTCGGCAGGGAGCTCGATCCACAACCAGAACGTTTGCGGGAGAAATTTCCTCTGGAACCGTACCGTGCGCGTTCATTTAGGTTCCAAGGTTTGAGGATGAATGCTCTGCCGGATATACTATATGCCGTTGTGTTTACAACGGCATATATAGAGTACCACGTGGGTGAACCGAATATAAAACCTATGTTTTCTTGACGATTTAAACAAAATCGATAAGATTTGGAGAAACTGAAACCGAACCTTCGACCTGTTTCAGTTTCGGCCAAAACTGAATTTATTTAAGCATCTTAAAATTAGGGGATGTACGCATTTCTACCAGTTATTTTTTCTAAATAAATTAAAAAATGCCTGATAAAGATATTTATTAGTTACCATTTATATGGTTGTCAGCCATATTTAAAAAACAGAAAGTGTGTGTGTGCAATTCACACGCGGCAGAAGTGAAATTTCAGAAAAGTAGCCCTTTTTTTTTATGATGAAACCCCCACGGGTCATCAACTCACCATGGCTATTGGTGAGGTGGTATGTCGGAATCGAACCGATTAAAACCACACGGTGTTCCGTAACAAGTGAGTCTATCGCAAGGGACTCGGGTATATCCTAGGAAGGAAGTCCCCGAGAACCCTAGCAGACTTTGGCCGCCCTCAAATAGAAGGCAGCCACACCATTGGTAGCGGAGGGCCTTGCCCTCCTTCCGATTTAGAGAGGCGCACGCGGAACACGTCGCGCCACCGTTTCAGGCCTGCTTCTGCTAGGGTAACGGGCAGCCTCACCCGTTACCCCCAGGCCAGCGCTCATGGAGGCCGGAGATCATTCTGCGCTCTCCGGCGCATGCACATGCGACACAGGTACTTTCCGAAACAGCCGTGGCCGGTCAGCCGGTAGAAGAGGCTGCCGTGCTGCCTCTCCAGCCAATCAGAAAAGTAGCCTACGAGAGAATGAGAAATAATAAAAAGTAAAATCAACAAATAATTTACTGTGTTAATAAATTTAATTTAAGATAATTTCTATAGAACCTTTTTTTTTTTTATGTGTGGAAACCCCCACGGGTCTTCCCCTCATCGGGGCCAAACGGCGAGGTGGTATGTCGGACTCGAACCGACTAAAACCACACAGTGTTCCATCACCGGGTCTTATAGCCGGGGCCTCAGGTGTACCCTAGAAAGGAAATCCCTGTGAACCCCGGCAGACTTGGCCGCCTGTTAAACCAGGCGACCCCACTATGAGGTGTAGATGGTTCTATCCCCTCTAGTTTTGAGAGGCGCGCGCGGAACACGTCGCGCCACCGTCTCGGGCCTGCTTCTGCTAGGGTAACGGGCAGCCTCACCCGCCCTTTCTGTCGCCCCCAGGCAAGCGCTCATGGAGGCCGGAGATCGCTTTGCACTCTCCGGCGCCTGGTGCGTCTTCTGCGGGACGGAAGAGTACTTGTTCTCTCCCGTTCCCTCTCCGCCGCTTCTTTGGCATCCATCACTACCTCACAGAAAGAGGCGGCGGAATCCCACGCACTCTCACTCTGGACCATGGACATAATCATAGTCTCCAGCGAGAGGCTACCCACACCAATAGCCGCCGTGAGGTCAGTACGCTGCTGCGCCCACGCAGGGCACTCCACCAGAGTGTGGAGTGCGGTATCCTCGCGGCGGCCCCCGCAGTGGTGAAACAGTAAGCAAACCTGAAGTCCGCTTACAACTGTACACAACTTTCAAAACAAACAATAGGTACTTCGTTATCAATATAGGTTAAGGTTGGATTAAAATGTAAATTTGTAAAGAATCAATTAAGTATAAGTGAAATATGGAGAAAAAACAAATAAAATAAATTTAATACGCAAATGCACAAAAATTACACCATGTTGACATTGGCATATAATACGCAGGTGCAAAGACAAAGATAGGTAGTACGCAGGCGCAAAGACAGATTATAGGAACTTTTCGTGATGCTTCCGATCCATCGAATTTCAAATCACGATTCTAAAGAAGTTTCATTTCAAAAAAAAGATTAGTCCTTTTTTCAAGTCGGGTAAAAACAATGAAGTTCTGAAATGAACGAATCTAGCTACTTTTTATACTTACAACATACAAAAAATATTGACAAATCGATAGATTATGTTTCGCTTTTAGTCTAAGTCTAAGTCAAATATGTTCTAATACCACAATATCTCAAAAATAGTATTAACAGCATAAATTAATTTCAATACAAAATAATTTTGTATGTATATTCTACGAAAATAAACACTGAAAGTGGTAATGACCTTTACTAGGTGATTAATTAGCTGTAAAATTTTATTTGGATTTTTACTGTATTCTACACCACAATCTAATACAGAACATGGCACCATTATTACTTTTTTATATCTAACCGTTAAAATATAGAAAGATTACGACGAGAACACCAAAATTAAAATGGATTCCTTTTTGACTGGAGACAAACTTTTTTCAACGGTTTCACGGTCGGGTAAACTCCGGTTTAGTCTATCTCTTTCTCACACCTAGGTTTTTGTTTAAGGTTAGGTATTTCACTCGCACACATTGTTCGTCTATTACGCTAGTATACTAAGTTTATACTTACACCTACCACAAAGTTTTAATCGTCTTATATATGTACTAGCAACCCGCCCCAGTCTTACACGGGTAGTAAGAGACATCTTCAACAATCATCATCATCATATTTCAACCAATTCAATGAAAATCCGTTCAGTAGTTTTTCAGTTTAACGCGACAGACAGACGCGGCGAGGGACTTTGTTTTATAATATTTAATGATAGTGTTCATTTAACTACACACATGAAGCTGGCAGAATTTGTCTACAGTAGTTAGCTGGCTCAGTTGCCATAAAGAAAAAAGAATAATGCAGAATGTCCTCGGCACCCTCACACACATTATACAACTTGCCTTTGGCTAGGCCTGCCATCACTTAAAAAAATCCGGACACATCGGTGAAATCGAGATTCTTTCCCGGACACCTTAAAAAAAATGCCCATTTCATTTCATTTTTTACTTTATTAACGATTCATCTAACAATTATAATTGTCCCCTGGCGTAAAGTGTCCGGGTTTTACCCGGACACTTTTTGTAAACCCCGCCAAACCCGGACGGATAGCAGCCCTACCTTTGGCGGAGGGAGCGTACTCAGCGTACCCTCTTTTTTTTTTATTCGGCGAAAAATAGATAATTGTTAGGATATTTTGATCTCGTTTTAGTTATACATAGTACAAAAATATAAAATAGGGTGGCACAGCTAGTTTAATAATAATTAAATTAATTAGCTGCCCCCCGCGGTTTCACCCGCGTAAGTCCCTCGTTGAGTTTTCTTAAATTTTCTAAATTTCCGCGCAACTTTATTAATTTTTTCTTTCTTAGGAACCTTCTCCTGACAATAACAAACACAAAAAAAAAAGAATTATCAAATCGGTCTGGTCGTGACTCATTTACATTGAAATGTAAAGCATGTTCCTACAATCTGCTTGGGTACAAATGGCAAAAAAAAAACACTTGGTGACAGTGTTATTTGATTTATTTATTTTTGCTAGTTATACATTGGTAAAAATATTTAATGCTATGAAACAATTTGACTTAGCATTTGGTTTGTAACAATAAAATGATGCATAACAGATGCATGGGAACTAATGCAGTATACAGTTCCCAAATTGACAAGCTACATAAAAGATTGTAGCTACATAGAAATGCATTAAATAATGCATTTAATGCAAGTTATGAATTAAGAAACATTTAACCAGACGCAAAGCTTTAAATGAACCAGTAGTACTTTATCTTATGTACCTAAGAAATAAAAATTTCCTACAATATTTTACACTTGAACAGTTAAACTATTAAAAAATTAAGCAATTTATGTCACATGAAATCAGCACTAATTTCATAGAAATAAAATCTTTACATTTTAGATACAAGTTTGATAAAACATACAATATGCCCACTAAGAATAATAAACAAATTAAATGAAGTTGTTTCTTAACATCAGGTGTTCTGAAATAAACTTCAAACATTGACAGAATGGGCACAAAATCATTCACCTAAAACCAAGATTTCAGTAAAACTAGCCTTAATATAATACCAAAAGCAAGTTTAACTTTTTAAAGGCCACAATAATTTAGGTAATATGATAAATAAACGGGTGTTACCCTCTAAATGGGTAATAGAGCTATTTAAAATGAATTCTTACTTATTACCCCAATCTACTAATAATTGTAAAATAATTTATTTTTGCACTTAGCACAAAAGATTGACTCAGCACAATAAATGCAATACACAATTCTAAGATACACACTAGCGTAGCATTACTAAAATATAGTCAATATTAGTTACAAATGAAGTTAAGTCATCTCTTAACTGTGTAGAAAATCACTATGAAACAAAGTGGTGTGGAATCAATGTGCAAACTGGGTAGATTGGGTCTATTGAGAAAAGTCATCAGAAGAGAAACTAAAAAGTGCTTCCCTCTGGTGGCTGTGACAGTTTCATGTTTTCCTTGAGTGTCATGAGACGTCTCAGTTCCTGCAGAACTGTCTTGATGGTGTAATCGCGTTGCCACCTTGCAAGAATTGGAACTTGTCTGTTATCCACCTGCATCAATTACATAGTTATAAAATTGGAGTTAATAATTATCATTATCATAATTTATTTACAAATACTCACAAGCCCAGTCTGACTGTTAACACAGTTCATGTTGATCCTAGAAATAAAGCGAGCAGTTGGAGGTTCATCTGGGTATCTGGTGCCACATTCAATTTTAAGAGAGTACATCCTATTTTCATAAGGAGTCTGAAATATAAATAAACTTTTTAGTATTCACAAATAGTTGCAATTTCATAAAATTTAGTGACTAAAATATATTTACTCTAGGGGGGCCAATAATCATGCCAGTCCAATGAGTGAGCGTCATATCATCGTCACTCTCGAGGCCCCAAGATATTGTTCCATCGCCCACTCCCTTTTGGCCTTGTTCAAGTTCTTCTAGAAGACGGAAGTTTCGAGGCACCACTGTCGAATAAGAACAAGTTTAAAATAAAACGGCAAACTTGTTTTACATTTTTAATAATCATTAATAAGGATGAAACAACAAAGTATTCTATTTAAAAAAACAAAATCTTACCAACGCCTGATGACGGATTCGCCATGATCACAATTTCACCGGCGCGCACAACTTAGCCAACAATTTCTATTCTTTTATTTTACCAAAGCATTTACCATACAAATTATATGGTTCCCTTCTGCAATTAAGCATCCAAAGTCAGAATGAAATTGTAAAATTTAAACCCATGTATTCCTTTAATTTTTCGCTCAGAGAGAAAAACGAAGGTTAGTAATTTTTTGTTGACTTTGACAAATGTCATTACTCTATAGTCTATTACTCTATAGTTAGTTTAGGATATTCACATAACATCGAAATATCACATTTACTTGATGGTTGTCACTCGAATACGATATATCAGATCGAACCGATGTTTTGACAAATTAATATTTTATTCTATTTGATATATCGATTTATTTATTTAAAGAAACATCGAATATTTGTTACTGTCGTATCTATTAAAAAATCTAATTCTGAGTTATAATTACAATAAAAACAGAAGCAAAATTTTTATCACTAGGCACTTGATGATTTCAATTTTAAATAAATAATTCACATTATCATAATCATGTGATGTTTTTTAGCATTTTTAGATTCCCTCCCGCCTGGTGATACGTGGTAAGAATTTTTTTTGGCGGTAGTTGTTAAAAAAGTAAACAGATAGTAGTATTTTACAAAGAGTTTTAAAAATTGAAATATCTTTATTTTTTGAAGTGAAAACTTCTTTAGCGGCGTTGGGCACTTTTTGAGATGGGTAAAAAATGTTAAACTTTCGTCAGAATTCAGGGTCACGTGGACCCTAATCGAAAATGTATGAGTGTAATATGGTCACGTGCACCGTGATCGAAAATGTATGGAAAATGTGTCCGAGTAAAAACTGATCGAAAATGTATGGAAATTGTGTCAGAGTGTAATATATTTAAAAAAAAAAAATTTTAGGACGAGACCGGAAATTCTTAAGACAGAGGTGAGTTTCTTATATTTACATGTACAGCGTCATAGAGACATGGAGAGGGAGGGAGGGAAGGAGGGAATCTAGGGATGAAGCGAGTGAGAGAGAGAGATGGAGATAGGGAGGGAATCTGGGAAGGGAGAGACGGATAGTGGGCGAGGGGGAGGGAGGGAGGGAGAGTGGGCAGAGTAGGCAGAGTGAGGAGAGTGGGGAGAGTGAGTGAGTGAGTGAGTGACGTTTTAAGTTCATCGTATCGTTTAAGTTTGCACTTCTGTCGGCAGTCCCATGATTGCCTCTTTTTTAAATATATCAAATACTTGCTGTATATAGCTCAAAGTCATAGCACTTACGTTGGTGACAGCTTAAATGAGGATTCTGATATTTTAAAACCCCACCTGCCTGCCAGCACTTTTCACTACACTTCAGTATGTCACAACTTGTCAAAATTGATGCTGCACAAAAGTCATTAGAGGAATGCTTTACTAACAGTATGAAATCCACAAAGCCACAAACCAAAAGTTGAAGTTGAAGAGGATAGAAGAGCTGGAGGCACAACTTCAATGCACCGGACCCGCAAAGGACACAGTTGCCAAGGTAGCAGAATAGATCCGTACCTTATGGGAACTAATGTTCAGCATGCTCGGCTTGCTGCGAAGGCAGATATCTGAATGCTCTAGAGCTGTTGACGACATTGAAAAGAGGCATAGGCGCAAGGCTCTTCTATTCATGGGATTTGCAGAGTCGGATGGAGACGGATGAAGACTGTTGCAAAATGATTTTAGACGTCAAATAATAAACTGCAACTAAAAACCTAATCTGCAGAATCATTAACTGTATGCCACAGGCTGGGGACATCCAGCAAGGATCATCATTGGCCCATCTTGGTGAGGTTCCGCAGCACGGAGATAAAGTCAGTCTGTCTGGAGATCTAAGATCCATTTCAATAACAGAATTCTTGACCAAAACTAGGCAAATAGTATTTGCAAAGACCAGGCTTCATTTTGGCACTCGCGCATGTTGGACGCAAGACGGCGCAATACTGATCAACGTCCCTGAAGGTAACCGGCTCAAGATCAACACCATGGAAGAACTAGTACCCCTGATGTCTAAGTACCCAAACGCGTCTAGTGCCACAGTTTCTCATCTTAGATGTAGCACCAAGAACGTTGCTTCACCCGGTAAAAACAAGAATATCTTTTTCTTTAGTTTATCCGCCATTAGTGACTTCAAACTATTGAAATTTATTTGTAGCTCCATTGTTGACATGTTCCTTCTGTACGTAACTAATGGCAGGCCTATGCCACTCGATGTACTTACGTGCGCTTAACACCTCCCGGCCGCTCGACCGCTGGCGGACCTTATACACAGTCTCGCGTAGTGGGTTGCCGACAGCTGCATCGAGCGCTCACGTTTTTATTTTTAAATTTACAACGTACAATAACGTAATTTGAAATCGTATTGATATACTTATATATACCTACTTTAAATACATTCAAATTCACGGTGAAAATTGACATGGTTTCTGATAGTTTATGTGCTGTATATGGATGTAGATCCAGTAATGTATGATGATATAATATAGTAGTATAATGATATAGTTTTTTCTTATCTATTTTCTTTGCATAGCTGTTCTAATAATTTATTGATGTTTCTCGTTGGAGGTTTGGTTAAGCGAGGTCGCGTGGCTTTGGTGATAATTTTTTTGTAGAAGCGCGCATTTGTTGTTGAGTGATTCGAATTGATGAATTAGAGATTTGGTTATTCGAGATCGCATGGCTACGGCGTTAAGTTTTTCGTACTAGCATGCATTCGTTGTTAAGTGTTTCGTTTTAGTAAACTTACGGGGACGTGGTATTCAGTGTTACATTTTTCTAAGTCAGGTAACACACCCGATTTTTTATGTAATAAAACTTCACTTAATCAACATAGGCTTTTTTTATAAAAATCTAGAAATTGAATATTACATAAAAAGAAGTAACCCTAAACTCACTTACGGCAACGCAATCGTGCGCTATTACGAGGCAATAATAATCGTGTTTTAAGAACATTTAAGATCATTTTCGCATGCAGCGATCGGCGCTCAGAAAGAGTAGGTAATTAAAACGGTAGGTATGGACGTTTTTGTAGGGAGTCATTTAAAGGCCCTACGCACCATCGTGTCTGACGTACGTCCCGCCAAGGACACACACGATGCACGATGCAAAACGATCGTGAATAGTCTTGACGTACGTCAGAATTACATATACATACATTATATACTGCTTGCTGGACTTGCGCGACGCGTTTTGCATCCAGCGAGTCCCCAACCACATGCTTATGTACATACCATAGACTTTTCGTTCTAGTATATAAGGTTTATGGTACATACATAGACAGTATATTGCCAATTTGTGGGGAATGCCCAAAAATGCGGGGAATTTCAAACCGATTGGGCAATGGCAACGCTGGCTACAGCACCGTGGCCTTGAGCGGACGTACAGCCGCGCACGATGCGTGTGTATGCTACGTCGGGCACCTACCTGCCTGCTATATATATATGTAGTATTTAAATAGTTTTAGTTTGACAGCACTAAAATTGGTTAAGTTACTCAACTTAGTCCACATTTACTCATTTGTTATTCTGTTGTAAGTTCTGAAGGTCTAAAATTGTCTTAAATTAAAAACGTCACACTAAAATTAGGTGACATGTAAATACATGCAAACTAACTATTAGTGATATAAAGATCTTCCAATTTTTGGATATAAAGTATATTAATAACACATTTTTTTTACATGATGTATACCGAATAAGTGATTTTAGCTTTGGTTGTCTATGGCTTTGTTCGCTTTGGCGGAAAATATACATATTTTAAATTCATTATTTAATAAGAATGCTTACTGTTTACGTTAAAACTAAATAATCATGACCGTTTAATCTGATATAAAAAAAATTATTAATACTAGCTGTGCCCTCGACTTCGTCCGCGTGGAATAGTGTATTTATATCGAATCAATAGCCTAAAAAATTTGTTTTAAGCTTCTAGCTCTAAATATGACGACACTTCCATACAACTTTTCATCCCCACCTTTCAACCCCTTACAACCCTTTTTTCGCATTTATAAGTAGCCTATATCCTTTCTCAGGCTCTAGACTATCTGTGTACCAAATTTCATTTAAATCGGTTCATTCATTTTGGCGTGAAAGGGCGACAGATAGACAAACAGACAGAGTTGCTTTCGCATTTATAATGTTAAGTAAGTAGGTATGATACGCTTGGAAAACATTCTAGACAATTCCAAACCTGTTTGAAATGGCAGAGTAAAAGTAACAGAAACTTTTTCGGCGCTAGATCTAGAGCTTTTCATTTAATAAATGACCTCGGTAAAAGTTTCATTCATCCCCTACACATCTAAAGGTTTGTGTGATTTATAATTATTTTTATGCAATGGTACTTATCCTATAATACAAACTTGGTGTACCTACTCATATGTAAGTAGATAGAGGTGCAATTACATAATCTACTTAAGTACCCGAATAATATTTTTCTAGTTTTCTTTGCACTCTCTTTATTATTGCCCAAGGAAGTTATCAAGCTCCTGTAGGGTAAAACAATTACCTTGCATTCAGTCAACCTTCTGTGAGCAGGTGAGTAAAAAAAACATCAGATGGAACAGTGATAAAGTTAACACAAAACATTATTGGATATTTTGGCAGTATCTGGGTAAACTTCTGTTGTTTGTTTTCTGAGTTTCTCGAGTAGCTTTATGGCGTTACATACAACCTTGCCTTCAATAATTGTTATGCTGGAGTTAGAAATCATTTGGAAATATGCTATGGATAGCTCCAAGATAAATTTCATTGTCTACATCGCCATGGCTGCTTTCATTACCAGCCAGAGCGTAAGACTGTAATAATCATTTTAGAATGTTGCAACCTCCTTTACATGTTTTTTGACGATTTCACTGGAATGAAACTCCAATTTAGATAAGTTTTTCATAACAAAATTATAATTTAATTATTGTATTTTTACATTTCCAGATGATAATGGAAATGATGTGGATGAAAAGATCAAGATTCTAATATTTTGCAAAGAGGACCAAGGTTTCTTGATACAGGCATAGCATAATAAGGAAGAACTGATTCAAACACATTTAAATTAAACTGCTAGTAAATATTATTTTAATTAAAGCTTTGTTTTTTATTACTAATATGAACAATAATTAACATTAAGAAATAATAATTTAAATTTAACAACAGTATAGCATGTTCGAAATCTTTTGACTAAAATAAGAGAATTTCAGTGAAATTTTAGTTTAGTGAAGTGAACAACTGCAGGCTTATACAAGTGTCAAACGTTTCTTGGCGTTTCCATTTCTAAAAACGTTGACGCTTTCCAGGGCTACACTGAAAATTTCGGGAATCAAAGAAGTGACACAACATTACTATTTAAAAATGTATTTATTGCTTTTCGAAGTATTCTCCGCGAAATTTGACACATTTTCCATACGATGGAACCAATCATTGAAGCAACCATTCCATTCGGAAGTTGGGGTCTCCAAAATGGCCGTTTTGTAGGCGTCCACAGCTTCTGCAGGTGATGAAAATCTCTGACCACGCAATTTATTCTTTATTTTAGGGAAAGTATAGAAATCATTAGGGCTTAGGTCGGGACTGTACGGCGGATGGTCTAATAATTCTATGTTTTCTTGCTCTAAAAACTCTTTTGTTCTGTGCGCGGTGTGAGAACTCGCGTTGTCGTGATGGAGGATGATGCGGCGGTTGCAGTTCTCTTTACGGAGTTCGGAAACGACCTGTGGCAAACAAATGCTAGCATACCATTCTGCATTAACCGTTCTTTGTCCCTCAAGAGGAATAGTCGCAACATGGCCGGTTTTGGTGACAAACGTGGCCACCATTTTTTTGCAACACTTTGTGAACGAACAATTTTAGTTGGCTTTAACTCATTTTCGAACACCCAAACTCGTGACTGGTTTTTTGTTTCGGATTCGTACGCGTATATCCAGGATTCGTCACCTGATACAATGTTGTATACAGCATTTGAGGATCCTGCGTGGAATCTTTCGATAGCTCTGACGCACCAAGTAACGCGAGCCGCTTTTTGCTCTTCACACAGCAAATGCGGTATCCATCGGGAAAACAACTTTTTTACACCTAATTTTTCATGCAAGATTATTTGTATTTGACTCATGCCAATGTCTAAATTTGCCTGAATTTCACAGTATGTCACATGTCGATCTTCCTCAATCAGCTTACGCACAGCATCAACGTTTTCTTGGGTGACTGCAGTTCTTGGACGACCTTGACGGGATTGACACGTCCACGTTGAAATTCAGCAAACCAGCGATAAATTGTGGTTTTGGATGAGGCTTCATCACCAAATGCAGAAAGCATCCGGTCAACACACTGGTTTTGTGTTAAACCGCTTCGAAAGTCATAATAAATCATCGCCCTTGAATTTTCTCGAGTCAATTCCATTTTCTCAACGACTAAACAAGTTTGAGAAGGCCTTGTGAGAAGACCGAGAATCTTTTTTTTAATAAATAAATGGGATTCGATTTTTAAAACCAAGGAGTTTTCAATTAAAAAGATTTTAATATGATAGGAATAGTGGAAATATTCCATTCCCGATACTTTTAGTGCAGCCTATGTACGCAAAACGATAATAGATTGGTAGACAAGTGTACTTTGATTTAGTGTAGGGATGCAAAAATAGCCAAGAAAAACATCGATATATCGATACATCGATGTTTGGAAAAAAAATCGATGTATAAAAATATCGTCTAGAAAACATCGATGTTTCAAAACATCTATGTTTTTTAAAGTCTTAAATAACTAATAACATGTCCACTGTATAATAAGTTCAATTTAACATTTTGTTTTTATTTACGAAGAATATCGTTCAGTGCGTGCGTGCTCTCAAACACGCGTTGTTGCCCCTACGGACTACCCGTTATATTATTTTACAAGGCCCCACGCACCATCGTGCCTGACGTACGTCCCGCCAAGGACGCCGTGCCCGACGGTAGCATACGCACGCATCGTGCCCCGACGTACGTCCGCTCAAGGCCACGGTGCTGTAGCCAGCGTTGCCATTGCCATTTTCCTAAATTACCCCAAAATAATAGTCAAATTCCACAGTTTGGAGAGATAAAACCTGAAGTCGTAATGTAATTAATAAGGCTAAATATGCCTGATTCCCCGCATTTTCCTCGTATTGAGGAAAATGCGTGCGTATGGTACCGTCGGGCACGGCGTCCTTGGCGGGACGTACGTCAGGCACGATGGTGCGTGGGGCCTTGTAAAATAATATAACGGGTAGTCCGTAGGGGCAACAACGCGTGTTTGAGAGCACCCACGCACTGAACGATATTCTTCGTAAATAAAAACAAAATGTTAAATTGAACTTATTGTACAGTGGACATGTTTTGTTATTGATAAATGTATTTATTATGTTAAATTGAGTTATTGCTAGATGTTAGTGATCTGTTAAATCCTTTAAAAATAAGTCGCAATAATTATTTTAGTTATTACTTATTTTGTCAATATAATTTAAAAATACTTTAGGTGTTTTTTCTTTACTCACCGCGTGGCTGTGCTAATAGTAAATAATAGTTATCTTCTTAGCACAAATAATAAATGTTGCTTATATAATTATATTCTATACAATGTTATATACAAATTACTAAATCAGGTTTAGAGTGTTCGGCCAGGGTGAATGTTGTAATAAATGTAGTCTATTAAACTGTAAATAATGAACCCATAACATTTAGGAAAGGTGACGAACTTTATAGGTGTGGACTGCCCGCGTATTCATTTGTAGTAGGCAAGGCGAACTGTCGGCTGCTTCTCTCACACAATATGTTTGACATGGTACCTACCTATAGGATTTCCTTTAAACACGAAATTAAATTAGGGCCATCTATAATAAGGGTAGAAAATAATATAGTAAGAGCGACTGAAATGAACATATTGAGAGCGGCACTGATTGGGGTATTTATATTCGAGTAGGTAGGTTGTTATTTAATACTTTTTGATAACATAATATGTTATACAAAAGTATTAAATTGGAGCGAATATCATAAAACGTGTGACCGATTAAAGGGCTGTCATAAGATATAAACAGTTCCAGGTAGCAGGCAGATACCTTTTGTCTCTAATACTCCTGTAATTGTAGACTTTCGTTGTAATAGTAAAAATGTTCCTAGTGATATCTATGATAGATTTCACCGTATGATTCTGAACTGAATTCATACTCGCGCAATTATAAACTGACGAAAAAATGTGAACTGCCGGTTTGCCAACTTTTTGTATGAGAAATAAAGTATATTAAAGTCGGAGAGTAAATAAAACAGTATTTTAGAAAAATAAACAGTGTTGTTTTTTAAAATTGAGAAATATCTTTGTGGAGCTTCTTGCACAAATCAACATCTTAAATCTTAATTAAAATAAATGAGGAGCAAATTTTTTTAACAAATTGATACAAACCCTTTTTTTATAATCCCGTCACTTTCACTTGGCATACATTACAGAAAAGCAAGCATTGAATCGTAAGCAGAGTATCTTTCTCCCGTCTACTCAGCGACCATTAGTATATATGTACATGTGAACGGCATCAACATTTTACATTACTATGGAAAGGTTTAAGAATAATAATAATAACTTGACACATTTCACACATATGGTAACCAGACTGCTGATAAACATACTTATTTATTTCTAAATACATACATATTATAGATAAATTAAGCCCAGACACAGAACAAATGATCATGCTCATTACATAATTATTTGTCCTGGGTGGGAATGGAACCCAATATTAAAAGTGAAGAATATTTTAATTGCTTTTAAAAATTAAACTTAGGGGAAATAATTTTATTTATCATTACCTATATAAAACTCAACACCCATAAATTTAATTATCAAATAAATAATCTTTTTCGATTATTTGTGTATTTTGTACAACCCTAAAGTGTCTGGCAAAGCGGTTACACAGACAAACGTCACACGTCGTATTAATATTTATCTTATCTGTGGTTCCACGAAGAGAAGTGATATTTATCATACTAATATATTACGACGTAAAAAATAATAGGCGCTTTAAAAGTAGCGTATCGTTTCAACGCGTTTTCAATATATAACCGTTGCGATCACTCCTAGTTATTGTACTGTACCTCTACAGTGCAATACTGAGTATTGACCAATGAATAGGTGTGGGCGTTATTTCACGTCACTATGTACAGTAACTACGTACGGAACATATAACAGCGTAACGAGTGTCAAGCCAAGTAACACACTAGTGATTTTTGCGTTTAGGCTATTTTCACTACAATGCACACGACATAGTAACTAATACAAGCTGAGACCTCGTTTTGTTAAAGTGTCATACAAACGGAGTTTCAAGTTAACGTTGGTACGTTACATTGAGAATTCGTTGCGCGATACGTATGCTGTTTCTTTCACACTCAGGTGTAATTGGTATACGCATCACTTTTACCCACTAGCACTGTGCCAACAAATGAACGAGCCGAGAAAAACAGCGTAAGTGTTACTACAATGCATGTAATTTTGAACTCGTTTTATTTTGACTTTATTTTAAAATAATCTCAGTGGTTCCGTTAGATGGCTCGAGTTAAACACAAATATTTGTTTTGGCTCATTAACGTATTATATTAATAATTAAGATCATTCTTTTTTGGCATATTAGTATAAGATGGTTTTTTGTATTTTGAAAAAAAAATCTCAGCGGTAAACCAATAAATGTTTTCACATGAATACTTTGATAGTATAAATAGATCCCTAAAAATAAAAACAAAAAAATATATATACAGGATGTTTTTGAAACGCTCCCGAAAACGAAGACAGACGATAGTACTAATGGTACCTTTGATGATGGGTCTCAAAAAAATCGGTTAAGATAAAAAAAAAAAATTAAAAAAAACTTATTAGTATTTTTCACGCTCCATTATGTTAGTATAGCGAAATTAAACGATAATTTCATAAAAAATACACCACTTTACTAAAATAAAAAAACAGCAGTGAAATCTAAAATCAAATCAGCTGACACCCCGGTCAAAACACGCGCGGCCGCTGCACTCGGCAGCCCGCACCAATACCTAATTAACTGACTTCATTCATCTTTACATATCAACTTATTCCTGTAGTAATACACTTTCGCTCACTCTACCCGTCCCTTTCTTTTTGTTGCCTTGCGATGTCCAATTTACGCATTTTTCAACGAAATTTACCTACCTTGGTAGGTAGTTTGTAAGCAACATAAAAATTAGAGGAGGCAATCACAATAAAACTTACACGTAGTTATCAACAGTTTTGACGTACCTGTTTTCAAATTCAAAGTATTGGATGGGCTAAAAACAAATGAATGCCCATAAAATAAAGTATATATTTTTTTAAATTTATTCTGATAGATTAATTAACCATCGATCATAATTTCAATTACTTTAACTATTACATTATGCAGTACCATTTCATTTTTATTTTCTTGTACAAAATCAAAGATAATGGTGAAATAGTTTTTTGTACGTGAGTACCCAATTAGGTTTATTAATAATTAATATTGTTTTTGTAGTAACGAGCTACTTGTTACGTCAGGGTACAATTGGTTATGTAATTGTATTAAAAAATGACAGCTAAAACTTCTAAATTCCATAAGTAATCAGTAGGGATAACTAAACTTATAAAATAAAAATTGCGAATGTCGGAACGGTTTATCGATCTGTGGAAATGATCAGTGTCACAAGGATGCGCGGGGGTTAGCGGTAGGCATTTGTTTTATTATTTATTACTTTAAATTTTTGACAGTGCCGTGTTGAATATCATGTGCGCGTGAGTGACAGATATTCGTTCAATCGTTTTGTTAATTAAATTCTTGTTGTTATTATTTTATTTACGTTTTGTGTTTCTTGTTAAGTTTGTGTTGTATTTATTAGTGTTTTTCTGTTAAAAATGCCTAACGCATACGTTTATAGTGCTACACATGTTAATGTGCCTTGGAGAAGCTCGCGGGAATGCTTCGCGTGCCCTACGAATTTACCGATCACTCGACATCCGGCTGACTCCCGTCTGATAACAGCAGCATTTCAGCAAGTGTTGGAAAATCAGCCCATTGCTGCGGTAGCGGCAGGAGGTGGAAGTCAAGTGGCTGTTCAGTCCCAGGAGCGCATTTTAGATGTCGTTCGCCACAATTCGAACCTAGGTACACGAAGTATCGCTAAATTGTTAAGGCGTCGGGATGGAACCAGTGTGTCATACGGGACAGTTCACAAGGTGTTAAGGAAAGAAGGAGGATTTAGATTGGTAAGCTATTTCATACCCAATTTTTTTTAAATAACTTAGTATTGATCTGATCTGAATAGGTACATAACTGAATACATCAGAATAATAAACATACCTGCACGATGGATTAAAAAGCATGACTCTATCCTTGTCAAAATTTCATTGACGTAATTTTTTCAGTAGCGGGGTTCGAAACCGTACCGAATCCACTGGTTAATTCAACCAGTGGATTCGAATAATCGTGGCTAGGTAGTGACTAGCACAGTGACAAAATAGTAGGTCAAGTGGAAAAGTTAATAAGTTAATAGAAATAGTTATAGGTGCGATCGTATCGCTTTGTTGCGAGCCGCCGCGAGGTCGGCGCGGTTTCACACCGTCCATTGACCCGAGCGACCAGATGATTTTAAATTCGGATTTCATTGCTGTTTTTTTTTATTTTAGTAAAGTGATGTATTTTTATGAAATTATCGTTTCATTTCGCTGTACCAACATAATGGAGCGTGAAAAATGCTAATAGAAAATTTTTAATTTTTTTTTTTTTAATCAAAGGTACCATTAGTACTATCGTCTGTCTTCGTTTTCGGGAGCGTTTCAAAAACAACCTGTATATAGAAAAAAATCAAAAAAGGCAAAATATATAGATATTTTAAATCATTTTAAATATTTACGATTTATTATACAGCCAGTCCTAAGCCTGAATAAATTAGGAGGGGAAGTCCATTTGAGTTAGACGTTTACTGATGTAACTATAACCACAAAACCATAGCTTCGACTTTAGACGCTACGAGTTACGATGTGGCTACGTTCCATGCGTAGCGTAGCCGTACTAAGTAAGTAGCCGCACACTGAGATGACTAGTTACAAAAATCACGCATACTCGTAACTAGCGACGTCTTTAAAGTAACTAGACACGTTACGTTTCGTGAAATTCACGTAACGACCCACACCTAGTATTGACGCACCTCTAGAACTGTCATTTTAATAACCTTAAATCTAAATTTATTTGTTTAGGTATTGGATGGACTAAAAGACTTTTACTACACTTTCGCTTTTTTACAGCTTCCGTTTAGTATTTTCCATGACACTGCAACTGCTTCATGTCATTCGTAACTCATTGGTAATTCCATCTGAAAACTGCTCACATTATTTCGGTCGCCATTGCAAGTTCTTACGTAGCAAACACCGTTATTCGGATTCGGAGTGGGGGTCGAGACGCGCGAGGGGGGCACGTTTCAGCAGCGCCGTTGGAGCGCGAGTTCACTCTGTCACTCGGTCATTACGGTATTTCTGTGTAGCGCGTCCTACATTTACGATCGTGAAAGAAAAAGTGACAATGCCCGAAAACAAACCATTTCAGCGTCTCCCAAAATGTGTCGTACCAAAACATTACGATTTGCAATTGGTTCCGAATTTGGAGAAATTTACATTTAAGGGAAAAACAGCAGTGAAAGTGTTGGTAAGTAGAAATTTCATCATCGACGCTGCAAATATTGTACCCATGTGCCATGTTAAAGTAATCTCATTACATTTTAGATCGTGAATCCAACGAATGAAATAGTTCTTAACTGCTTGGATTTAGAATTAACGAATGTGAAACTTCAATATCACATTGGAGGTTCCGAGTCTACCTTATTTCCATCCGAAGTACGTCTCAACACGGCCGATGAAACTGCCACCATAATTTTCGATAAGCAAATCGTTGAGGGCGAAGCTTCGCTACACTGCGAATTTAATGGTGAGATCAATGACAAGATGAAGGGTCTATACCGCAGCAAGTATCTCACGCCGGGAGGCGAGGAACGGTACGCTGCAGTCACGCAGTTTGAAGCGACAGATGCCCGACGATGTTTTCCTTGCTGGGATGAACCAGCTATTAAAGCCACATTTGATATCACACTTGAAGTGCCAGCGGATCGTGTAGCTTTATCTAACATGCCTGTCAAAGAGGAAACATTGAATGGTCCTATAAAGATAATTCATTTTGATACAACACCTATAATGTCTACCTACCTAGTGGCAGTTGTTGTTGGTGAATATGATTATGTTGAAAAGAAATCTCGTGATGGTGTATTGGTAAGAGTGTATACACCTGTGGGTAAAAGTAAACAAGGGTTGTTTGCCTTAGAAGTTGCATCTAAAGTTCTTCCTTATTACAAGGAGTATTTTGACATAGCTTATCCTCTGCCTAAAATTGACCTAATAGCCATAGCAGATTTCTCTGCTGGTGCTATGGAAAATTGGGGCCTAGTAACATACAGAGAGACTTGCCTTCTTGTGGACGAGGAACATACATCAGCTGTGAGGAGACAGTGGATAGCTTTGGTTGTTGGTCATGAGCTTGCTCACCAGTGGTTTGGTAACCTTGTGACCATGGAATGGTGGACTCATCTTTGGTTGAATGAAGGGTATGCCTCTTTTGTGGAATTCCTCTGTGTTAACCATCTGTTTCCAGAATATGATATTTGGACTCAATTTGTTACAGAAAATTACATCAGGTAATATTTAAATTATTATATATTAACATTTGCCTGACTTAACTTGTGTGTAAAGTAAAACTGATTAGGACATCAGACATTTTTATTTTTCCATTAATGAGCATATTTTTAATGATAAGATGTATCTAACCTCAAGGTTATAATTATCTCAGAATATACATTAATAATCATTCTGAAATTCAATTCTGTCGAATATAATTCTTTGACATTCTTCATGTATCATCTCTTCAAAGACAATTTTCATTATCTTTTGTTTGTTTGTTAAGTGTTTATCAGTTGCACTTGGCTGTTTGCCAACTAAGTGTGCTGTAAAGTCATTCACCCAGTAAACACAAGAGAACAATAGAATTTGTTTAATCACCTACATGACTTGACTGCTTATTAATAATGTATGAAAAGTTATTAGCATTATATTGAATTTCCATTCCAGGGCATTAGAATTGGATTGTCTGAAAAATTCCCATCCTATTGAAGTTCCTGTAGGTCATCCATCAGAAATAGATGAAATTTTTGATGACATATCATACAATAAAGGTGCATCTGTAATCCGAATGTTGCATAGATACATTGGTGATGAGGATTTCCGTAAGGGCATGACTATTTACCTCACAAGACATCAGGTAAGCACTTACTATATTATCTGATTACTTCCATGGTTTTTCATAACACATACTTCATATTTATAATATCAGCCAACATTCTGCAACACATTAAATTATTTATTATTATAGCAAATATTTATCTATTATAATTCTGATCATTAACTTTTCAGTACAAAAATACATTTACAGAGGATTTATGGGCTGCCTTAGAAGAAGCATCCAACAAGCCTGTTGGGGCTGTAATGTCCACATGGACAAAACAGATGGGCTTTCCAATGGTTGAGGTTTGTAAATAACTGACATATTTAATGCTAGGTTTGCTTCATAAATAACTCATGGTTCACAATTATATATCAGAGCTAGATTCATTAATGTATTTTTACTTTAAGTTTAATGTGTTTAATTTATATAAGCCATGATTGGAGCCACTTTCTTCATATCTTTCTTCAAGACCTTCTAAACTGAATATTTATGTTACCCATGCAGTATGAGTCAGACAGGTTGCTGTTTTGAAACCTTGTTTTGTATTCTTTCTTTGAAGTAAGTTCCAGAGTATTATTATCAGTTTCAGTAATGTCAAATCTGATGTGACATACCTGGACTTGCTTTTTTACAATGCCTGTGATCCACTGATTATATTTTGTAGGCATTATTCAGATTTGTTCATGATAAGTTGGTTGGATACTTCCCATATCCCATGCACCAATGAACATCACTAGTGAAGCCAGTGGATTTACTACAAAGTACAATAATAATAATATTTTTAAATCACTTGTTTCCTTCTGAGAGCCATCAGAGAGCCTTTGCACTCGTATGTATGTCAATGAAGACATTATGTTATTAACCTATATCTTATCTAATATAATAAAGCTGAAGCTGATTGTTTGTTTAAACATGCTAATCTCTGAAACTACCAGTTAGATTTGAAAAATTACAGTTGTGTTGGGTAGAGTATTAATTGAGGAAGGTTATAGGCATATGTAACATCACGCTACGACCCTCAGAAACAGAGCAGTGACCATAAACACGAGTGAAACTGAAGATCATCTAGTCAAATATATTTTTATTAAATTTGAGCTCGAACTATGTATAGTTCCTAACCTAGAGATGTATCTCTAGGTCAAGGTCTTTTCCTTCTAGCTCTTCAAATATGTATGTATGTTGAGAAAGTATATGAACTCAGAGTCATACATATGGACATACTTTAATCCATAGGTGTTCTATGTCATAGATATTTGTATGAGATAGAACAAGTAATAGACACCTTCATTGCTACCGCCACCTCTGTGAGTTGTGTACTGGTAAGTAGGTTTTTGCATGTAATGTCAAAATCCAAGTTAGAACTAAAAAAAATTACCAAATAAATAAATTCTTATGTTACTGGTTCTGTTCTAAACCTGGAGTGATTTTAATGTGTGTACATGCGCAAGGAGAAGCCCAACACATGAACTACAAATAGAACCACCCTGACTTAATCAGAGGTCTAATAAAAACTGCATGCAAATTGATCTCTCCGTTTGGGAGGTTACAATTGTTAAATGTGTAACACCCCACTTTTTATACCAGGGACAAGTAGGCGCACAATTTATATTTTAGCGCACAGGTTGTCTATATAAGCAGGGAAAATATGCAGCTCTCTATGTATCTATACATATAATAAAATTGTAACAGGTAGATGTCTGTACATTATAGATATTGAAGAAAAACGAATAAAAAATCTTTATAAAAGTAACAGAACTCAAAACAACAGTTCTTAGAACTTGTCTCTTTGTCTATCTATTTGTCAGTGCGTTTGTGCCCGCTAATCTCAGAAACGGCTTAATGCGGTTTTCACTAATGTATTGCTGTAACCGTCACTTATAATCTAGTGTTTGTTTTATTACAATTGGTTCACAAGTAAAAAAGTTATATCAATGTAAAGAATAACGTCAAAAAGTGATTGTCGTTTGTCTTGCGTTTTTAGTTATATCAAGTTATCTCCTCATCTACACGCTCAAATTAAATGCAGTAAAAGGTAAATTTTATCTTCATAAAATTTCCGTGGTGATGAAACTCTTACGCATATAATGTGCGTTATAAATTCACATAAAAATAAATTAAATAGTAACTTATTTCAGCCACCTCCAAATTTTTATTGTCTACCAGCAATCCGCCCCGGCTTCGCACGGGTACAAATTATATACCAAAACCTTCCTCATGAATCACTCTGTCTATTAGTAAAAACCGCATGAAAATCCGTTCAGTAGTTTTTCAGTTTATCGCGAACAGACAGACAGACTTTGTTTTATAATATGTAGTGATTAAATTAAATATAACTAGTGACGCACCTCGGCTTCGCACGGGTAGTAAAGACATCTTCAACAATCATCATCATATTTCAACCAATTTACACAAAACATTAACAAATTATACACCTAAACCTTCCTCATGAATCACTCTTTCTATTGGTGAAAATCACATGAAAATCCGTTCAATAGTTTTTCAGTTTATCGTGAACAGACAGACAGACAGACGCGGCGGGGGACATTGTTTTACAATATTTAGTGATTATAGACAAATACATGAGAACTTTTTGCCGTTAGAAATTCACTCGGACGAAGTTGCGGGTGACAGCTAGTATTAAATATTTTGTTTGCAGGTGAATTCAGAACAGAAAGGTGCAGATAGAGTACTGACTCTAACACAGCAGAAATTCTGTGCAGATGGTAGTCCAGGGGATGACACACTTTGGATGGTTCCAATTACGATATCCACCCAGGAACAACCAACGAAGGTAAATTAACATATTTAAATTTGTACTCTTTGATAACACCTTTATCAACAGATTTAATTTCTTGAGATTAGATTTAATTTGACCCAAATCAATTAACAGCGTATTTATTTTTGTGAATGTTAACTCGAACATAGTTCTTTAATTCTTTATCATTTGGGTGATTTGGTTACTATCAGATTTATCAAGAGAAGCACCAAGAAAATAACATGAATAAATATTAATTATAAAGAATTTAAAATCGCTCTTTAATCTGTTAAATTAAAAAAAAAACTACAGAGTTGACACGAAACGGATAGGATTGATATTGGCCAACTTTGAACCAGGGATGTTACGGATATGAAATTTCGGACCTGGATAGGGATATATGAATACTGTTATACCGGTTACGGATATCAGATTATTTCGGGTTATCCGATAGTTTCGGTTACGGATATTAAGTAGATCTTTAAAGAATGAAACAGTAAAATACAGATAGGTGATGACTTAGCATTATTTCTAAGTTATTATTTGGTAGTAGAACCACAATAAAAATAAGCAATGGTCGGAATATGTACAATTATTATAAAATATGTAACTGCATCTTGATGTATACATTATGATAAAATAAATTATTAAGACTCCACCTCTATCCGAAATTATTCGAAACTTTTATATCGGTTACGGCTTCGGATAGATTTTTATTTCGGATATCTGATAGTTACGGTTACGGAGTTCTATAACATCCGTGCCTTGAACCCGGATAGCTAGATATCGGGCTAAAAGTTGTCGACTACCACTCGTTGCTTTAAAGAAAAAAAAACAATATTAAACTGGGCAAATAATTCCTGATTTAGCATGCATGAGGGCCTCTTTTATAGGATGCAAGATTTATGACAATCTATGGGAGGTTGTAGACGCTGAAGAGATCAACAGACGATTCCATTGCAATTTATAAATAAGTTTTGCGACGAATCGCCAGTATCAGTTCATCTTCAACACGGCTAAAAAAGTACAGATTAGGTTTAGACAGAGTTGGGATGAATGCCGCGAAACTTTCGACACGTTCTGCAACGCTATTCTTTTAAAAATAAAAGAACAGTAATCAGTCTCACGATTAAGAACTAAAAACGCAACTTCATATGAAATAGATACTTCTAACCTGCCCTTTCTTCAGAACATTACCAATTTCATAATAGTATGTTTTGCGTGGACCCCTACTGGCCTTCAAAAGAACGTTTGCGTTATATATGTACTTGTTTTGTAATTCGAATCACACTCATTCTTCCTGCATGCCCGTACCACCTCAGCATACACTTTTCTATTTTCGTAACTAAGTCGTATTTCAAGTCACTGTTCTCTGTAAACTAATCTAATTAGTTAATGTTACACCATACGCGGACTTAGACTTAGATGCACCCTGCAGCTGTTACCATAATTTGCCTATTAGTTTTACTAAATGTAACAAAACATGGCGATTATATTTATCTAAATTTAATATATTATACTGCTGGCTACCAACTGGATACTTGCTTATTATCCGGCCGGATACCAAATCCATCGCGGTCTTCAAGCCATAAAAGGGCCTTAAAAGTTTTTTTTGATGATTTAGAATACTTAATTGTTGCATAGGTATTGTAAAAGTAGTTACTTATGTCTCTTTGGATCAACAATATAAGGGCAAAACTTATTTAAATATTCGCGAAAAATACTCTTGACTTATGGACATATATTATAATCCATAACTTCTTGTGTTTGATATCTAAATGAAAATATATCCAGAACTCTCTTTATATAGCGCAACATAATAATATAAAGTAAGTAATTATCTATAATATTTAGATAATGAGTTGATGGTGGTTTCAGTAAATCAACATTATTATACATCATAAAGCTTCTTTCTAAGAAACACAGTAGATATATAAAAAAACAACTATGCTTTGGACTTACCCTTAAATAATCATTGTAACAATAGTTTTTACATTTCTAACAGTTACACCACTGTATACTGACTTCATGCTGTGCCAATCCAGACGGAAGCGTTGTTGTTGATGTTAAAAAAGAAGAGTCAAATGTAAAATTCTTATCTAATTATATGATGACAGTATTTATACTTAGATTTTTACACTGTCTTAGATATTTATTATATAGTAGGTAGAATTTATCGCAAGTAGTCTTACGTTGAATTATTTATTCATTGGATTCCAATCTGAATGTAAATAATTTTATGTTATCTCAATGGGCGTAGCATTAGACACGATTGTAACTAATGATACATAAAGCTGATACACATGTTTGTATAAATTACAGATAGCATTATCTACTGTTTTGGAAAAGAGAAAGCAGGAAGTTGTACTAAAAAATGTTGCTGAGAGCTCTTGGGTCAAACTGAATCCTGGCACTGTAAGTATATTTTCTTCTTTTTTTTAATAATACAATTTAAGTAAAATAATAATACCTGGTTTACATAAAGATAAGATTTTTTTTATGTTCTACAGTCCAAACATTTACGTTTGTAACATTGAAGTGGTCATTTGGGTATTATTCCCTTTTTGATGTTAGTGGCGATACGAACCGTGAGCCATGAGAGAAAAAAAAAATCCCTTTATAAACCATGTTACTGCAATTCTCAGAAACCCTTCACTCTTCAAGTGCATTCTAACAAAGCCTTGCAACACAAACCATTATCAATTATACTAGCGGGACCTCACAGACATTGTTCTGCTAGTGTATATTTGTTCAAACGTAAATATCTAACAAATATGATCTGTATGTCATGTAAATTTTGTCGATATAGTGTTTTCTAGGCGAGTTGCAAGGAAAAATATATTTTTGAAATCCTTTTTCTGGCAAACCACTTAGATGTGCGAGTTTGCATGGTTATCGCTTGAACAATGTCCAAGTTTATTGACCACATATGTGATACAGGTTGGATATTACCGAACTCGCTACCCTGCTTCAATGTTGACGCAGCTGGTGACGGCCATCCGCGACGGTTCTCTACCACCGCTCGACAGACTTGGCCTCCTGGATGACTGCTTCGCATTAGTTCAGGCTGGACATACGCAAACTGCTGAGGTATGTAGAAATCTCTTTGCTATGTAACCATATTTTGATTGAATTATTCTTGATTGAGAATGAGTTAATAAACTATAATATCTCTGCAATAACTGTCAATTTCTAACCATTCTAGCAAAAGTATTCAACTACTGTTTAAACAAAACCTTCATAATTATATATTTTGATGTAGAAGCCCACACTGCAGACTTCCTTTTTTCTTTTGGTCTGCGAGCCAGCAAAGGATTTTTATGACCAATTTCTTCTCAGGTGATAACTCGTAACATTCATCACGCAAATCACTGAACGTGTTAGTACATATTTCTTTCATGTGACCAGCTGACGTATAATCCACCTCTCTATAGATAGCTGATTTTTCTTTTTCTTCAAGATATTGGCTTAGCTATAATGTGAAACCATTCTCAAATCGCTAAATATATTTTTTTTTCTACGTGCTCGGGAGACTGCTGCTCGTCATCCCACCAACGGAACCGCAGCTAACGTTCATAAGGCTTCATGATACAACTTTCTGAAGCATATTACAAATTATCGCCCGAGAGGAAATTATTAACGAAATTTGTACCTGGCTCGAGGACTTGTTCGGTGGTTTAATTTTTTGTCAAAAAGTTTTCACTTCAATAAGTAGTCTACTAGGAAAGTATTATAAAAATTTAAGTGTCTCCTGAAAAAAAATCGAAATGGAGTTAGCTGGTTTGCCAATTAAGGTATTCATATTGGTTAACAGTAGAATATTAGTTTGTGGCATTGGAAGAATATTTAGACATCATTTTCAATGTACCATATTCTCTATTAATATTGTTATTGCATTTTTTTTACAGTCATTGAAACTCATGGAAGCATTTAGTAATGAAACAAACTTTACAGTGTGGTCTTCAGTATCCAACTGTATGTCCAAACTGAGTGCCTTATTGTCACATACCCCACTTGACAAGCCCTGGAAGAACTATGGACGCAAGTTATTTTCAAACATTACTCGGAGGTTAGGCTGGGATGCAGAGGAGAAGGAAAGCCACCTCGACACCTTACTCCGCAGTTTAGTTCTTAACAAAATGATCAGCTTTGAGGACCCAGATACCATAAAGGAAGCTAAGATCCGGTAATTATTTTGCTTTAAACTTATGCACAAACGGAAATAAAACTGTTATTTTATAAAACAGTTAAATTTTATTTTTTGATAAATGTTTCTGTAGGTATTAGGTTTAGTTAGTTAGTAGTGTTTTTTTTAACAGGAATAGTATGGGAAATCTAAATTGTGAGGCCTATCGAACTAATTTCATAAAAGGATAATTTCAGTGTATTCGAAAAAAGAAATAACTAAGGATGGTAAACTAAGTTCAAAAAATCTCTTGATTGTAGGTTCTAAGATTTTTTCATTCTAGCATTATTCAAGATAAGCTGCTTTTAATTTAAAATTAATGTAGGTATATTTCTTATCTTTTTAATCGTTTTATAAGTTGGTTCTTGATCAACATAATATACATACATTTTATTGAATAAAAAATCATTAAATCGTCAACATTCATTTTATACAATTATCAAAATTGCTAAATAGATTTTTCTAGTGAGGTAATGGAAATTCCTAAAATAAAAAAAAAAAACTAATTAAAAAAATAAAATAATAATAATAATATTTGAAAAATTAAAGATGTCATAAAAAATTAGAAAGTTCGGGTAATATAAGTGTGTGTGTCAGGTTCGAGCGGCACTCGGCGGGCGCGGAGCCGCTGGCGGCGGACCTGCGCTCGGCGTGCTACCGCGCGGTGCTGGCGGGCGCCGACGAGCGCACGTTCGAGCGCTTCCTGGCGCTGTACCGCGCCGCCGACCTGCACGAGGAGAAGGACCGCATCAGCCGCGCGCTCGGCGCCGTCAACGACCCCGCCATTCTCAAGCGCGTGCTCGACTTCGCTATATCGGTACCGTCTCCACAAATATCGGACGTTCGACAATGAGATAGCTCATTGTCGAACGTCCGATATTTGACAATTATACCTAAAACGTTTTTCTAGAGCACCCTATTCGGCGGAGGCTTTAATGCTCCTTTTGTTTTGGAGAGACGCTGCTCACTAATAATGTGTAATAAAGAGAAGGGATATCGATATGTATAGACTCGCACGTTTAGTGAGAACCAAGAAATAGAAAACATCAATAATTTCAACCTTCATTCATAATGGTAGTTTTTCACCCTAATAATTGTTCACATTATTTTTTATTATGATAAACTTATATTTATTATATATTTGATAATTTATAATTGTAGGATGAGGTGAGAGCTCAAGACACCGTTTTCGTAATAGTCTCGGTGGCTGTCACCAAAAATGGACGCGACCTCGCCTGGCAGTTCTTTAAAGATCATTGGCAGCAGTTTATGGACCGGTATCAGGTAACTTATTAAAACCATTTTTCATTAAAACATTGTCTTACCTTTTCATCCTAGGAAATATTGACGTCGTATTTATTTATATTTTATGAAGCACATGAAACTTATTTTGAAATTCGTACACAGGCTGCTTAAGTTTGTGACCACTTGTTCAATACATACTTTTTGGGAAGTGCTTTTATTTTATAGCTAGGCCTTTATATAATATTAAAAAATTTACAAAAAAAAAATTGTAAGAAAGAACATTCACATTTATAATATTAATTAGTAAGATTTATTTATTTATTGCGAAAACAGTTATACACTTTTTGTTTTTTTAATTAAGTAACTTTAATAATAATACTTTATTGTTTAAGTAGCTGTATGATTTACCGTGTCAGAGATTTGAGAGAGAGCTTTGTTTTAAGGTATTTGCAGTTTTAAAACCAACACACTTGGTCTCCCTACAAACAATAACATTTATCTATGATCTGCTCACTAACACTAACATTTACAAATATCAACTGCGGAAATATGCGGTTTCCAAAGTTATTGCGAAAAAGTTAGGAAACGGAAAACCTTTATCTTTTGTGGTTTCTAATGT
The DNA here is from genome assembly GCA_963859945.1 of Euplagia quadripunctaria. Taxonomy (NCBI): domain Eukaryota; kingdom Metazoa; phylum Arthropoda; class Insecta; order Lepidoptera; family Erebidae; genus Euplagia; species Euplagia quadripunctaria. The sequence goes on from OY982574.1 coordinate 9,591,036, forward strand.
AAACTATTTATTTGACTAGGCTGCGGTATGTTTTTATATCAAATATTTATTATAATTAATAATGGGGCGTTTTATCTGTATTGCACACATTTTGTGGTAAAACTTAAATTAACAAAATGCACACTACGCTTATTTTGTAAATAGTATATAAAGAGTTGATATATTTATGTTGGTATCATAAATTCGTAGTTGAAGGAGGGAAAACACTTGAAGCACTGTCAAGAAGACAACGTGTTTCATTATCAGTGATAATCTAAGGAATATTATTCCATCCTTTAATAAACGATGGGCCGAAGCGTCACGGAATAAAAATAAATTTTTGAAAAAGAACATTAATTGGTTCGATTTAGAATATTTATGAAATTTACTGAACTCTGAAGAGGTAACTACTGACTCCACGTCATCTGGAAGACGTGGAAGTCCGTTTCTCTTATGGGGACTCGTCGGAATCAAATAAATGCTACTTAGTGAATATGGATTTGAGCACATCGACAATGCCTATCTTCAGGGATTACGGTCAATAAGAGAAGGAACAGAAGCAAGACTTGTGGAAGCACTAAGGCTAACTGATAGTGATGAAAAGACCTTATATTTGAATCTCATGGATAACATAAGCCAGAGAAAAATGCTAATGGATCAAGAAGCCTTGAGTGTTTTCATTGATTTAGATGTAACGAAAGCACAATTGTTGATTAATAAAGGAGGTGACGGAGTGAATATCAAGCACTGAACTTTTGTATATTAATAGAGAAAGTAGAAATTCCGTGCAACAGGAATAAAATTGGCGACTTCTCGTTGTCCGCATTGGTAGTACAGGGCAATGGGGACAACGGGAATATACTAAATTTTTTCAAACATTTTAATTTTGTGAAGTTTTTTTTACATACATACATACTAAAATAAATCCCGACTCACACCTCTATATTATTTATTTTTTGCTTTTCAGTTCTTTTCGTCGGTTTAATTTTTTGTTAAAAAGTTTTTTATTTTATCTTTTTCCATCATCAGCTCAGCTGCATGATGTGATGATTCCTAAACGCAAATACCTGATAAAGTTATGAAAAGTAAACAGAAACACTATTCGTTCGTACAATTTTCGAGGGTTTCTCTCAATTTTATCAAGATCCCATCATCAGATCTTGATTTCCTTGACATGGGACCACCCTTGAGGTATACTCTATCTAACAAAAAATAATAATCAAAATCGGTTCATAAATAACGGAGAGAGGGCTGAACATACATATAAAAATATATATATATATAAACGGTCGAATTCAGAACCTCCTTTTTTTTTCGTCGGTTAAAAAGTCAAGAAAACGTTTTCATATTCAATAATCACACATTTAATATTTCAGGGTGGATTTTTATTGTCGCGCCTGGTGAAGTCTACGACAGAAAACTTCGCGTCGGAGAGTTGTGCGCAGGAGATCGAGCAGTTCTTCCGCACGCACCAGTCGCCCGGCACCGAGCGCTCCGTGCAGCAGGCGCTGGAGACCGTGCGCCTCAACGCCGCCTGGCTGCGCCGCGACCTTGCCTCCACCACCGCCTACCTGCACTCCTACCACTGACATGCGCTCCCTCCCTCCCTCTCTCTCTCCTCTAGCCCCTCTCCACAGGTAACCTGCTCTCGATCTTAATACTACTTTGTTATTACCGCTAGAAAATTATTTGCAGGACCAATTGACGCAAGACTGAAAAGGAAAGCTACAACGAAACCTATGGTTATGTCTTATCATCTAGCATTATTTATTTTCATTATGCCTGATGCATTGATAACGTTCTATGTTACTACTTTTTGTAATTAATCTTAATTGAATGGGTTTTGTTATATTTTTATAATTTAATCTGCCGTTTTCTGCCATTGAAATAAAAAGAAAACTTTAATAGCCCAATTTTTTTTACAGTAAATATTTTTGTTTTGGCCTCCTTCAAAAGTAATTTTTATAAAACTTTATAAAACATACTACATATTCAGTAATTCAATAGACTTTCTGTAATGTGTTTCTATACTTGAACGCGTACTATGTTTTCCATAAATTGACATAACCTAAATCATTAATTTTACTATTCAGAAACAGGGTTCATAGAGGTCCGCGCTGCTCCTATATCTATTGCCAGCTATAGGTCTTTACGAGAGCTAAGCACACCATGGCTTGAAATTGTCTAATTGCTCTTTAAGAAAAATAAATACACTACGGTTACGCGGGTTCTCCTTACACTGCAAAAATGGCGCATGCCATACTATTTGCCTGAAATAATTTGTCTCAGTACAAGCCCTTCAATACATCAGTGGCTTACGTTCAATACAATAGGTATGTAAGCGTTGTAAGCGGTATGTTGTAAGCGTCCCGATGCTACTTTAATAATACTGTTTGAACTTAGTTTTGAGGCCAACTAAGAGAACGAACAGAAAAGATGACGAACATGTACAAACATCCAAATGTTTTAGACATTGTATAAAATATATGATTATTAGTTAAATTGGCAGTGATATGCATTTTTATTACTAACAGTTGCGTAGATTTCAGTTTAAGAGCGGTTTACTTGCCGTCAGATACGAATTCATAGCCAAATATAATTAGGGGATGTACTGTATCTACTTTCAAACAACTGTCGTTATCATACAAAGTCTATTGTGAAAGACGTTATTAATTTTAATAAGATTTTGGTGCATAGGTACAGATTGAGTAGAGCCATATAAAAGTTACAGGCCTATTACGTATATACAAATATATATATATTTTGTAAATGTGTATAAATATTATTTTAATTTATGTTGAACATGTTGAATGTTTTGCTGCTGAGAGCATTTTTTATTTTGTTTCACTTAAAATAATTCTTACAGACACTGCATGATAATTTAGCTACTTAATTTTACAACATTGTACAATCCTTTTTAATAACTTAATTGCATTTGAAAAAATGTAGTACATTATGATTGTATTTTCTCGCGTATTATTCTATCTGGCATTTAAAAGTTAATACGTTCAGTTATGTAAAAATATAGAAAATGTATGTTATTTTATAATTGTAAAAACGTTTATATTGTCTATGTGTATAATGATACGCGTGTAAAATCGTCAGTTTATTTATTTTGTTGACGTGCAAGCTTAGTCAAAATTGTGATTTTGGGGGCTATAACAATTGAAAGTTACCATTAGTGTCGCATTATGTTGTCATCACTTGTTTTGTAAGACTGTGTTATCGCAATAAATCGTACAAAATATAACTTTTCTTTTTTTCATACCTAATTTCAAGATAACATTTTTCCAAGGTTTAATCCAAGGCTAAAACGTTATACAGATAGTTTGGTGGCCTTTCCTTTTGCTGATATTATAGCAGTATCAAACTACAGTGCGAGCGTATCCTCCGGCGTTAACTACATACATTTTTTATCGAATTAGAAGAGCTGTCTAGTGTCACTCCACTTACATACTAATGTAAGTCCACATTACTTTTATAAACTGAACTATTCATTTGTGAATTGCCGTATTGTTCATATTTCTTAACTTTTCTTTCTCTTTCTTTTACCCTATACTTTTCATTTTACATTTTTACACACTTTTATTAGCTTAACCTGTATCTGTCTAGCTATGTAAGGGAATCTTTCAACATAGTTTTAACTAAAATAAATGCAAGACTGCCGATTAATTTGAAAATTGTTACAAATAGTTCATTGGTAGCTATTTTTTAAAGTAGAGTTATATAAAAATATAATAAAAAGCACACCACGCTTTTTTATAATCAAAAAATATTTTCTACATTTTAGTTTGGTTTGCTATTAAAGCATGTATATTAACACGCTTTTATTAATAGCTGTAAAAACCTCGAGTTTGCGTTTGACGAGCTATGAGGAATAGTAGCAGGGTTGGCTTTGATTTTATAATCGTGTTGAGCCGCATTTCTTTTTTTGCGTGTGGAAACCCCCACGGGCCGTCACCCCACCGGGGTTTTCTCTTTAATCGAACCAACTACAATCACACGGTGTGCCGTACTACGCCTTAAATAGGAGGGTACCGGGAACAGCTTTTATTAAGACATCCGGACCCCCTGGCGCCTGCCCGCAAAAGCGCGGGCACCACCTTTTGATAAAAAACCTCTCAATTAAGTGACGTCCAGGCACACGCAGATGCCGCCTCCTCGCGGGGAGCCACTATTGTAGGTGGAAGTGTAAACCCGTCCCGTCCACCCGCGGCCACACTCAGGGCGGCATGAGGCGCTGGAGAGTGCGCCTCCGCCGCCTGGTTCGCCGGCGGCGAATTGAGTCCGAGTGGAGGTCATCCTCCCGGACCCTTTCCGCCGCCTCCTTCTGCGAGACGACTTCCTCACAGAAGGTTGCGATCGCGGTAAAATTCCTGTCGCTACCGGCCATGCAGGGTATGACGGCCGGTCGCGACTGATCCTCCCCAATTACTGCAGTGAGGGCCCGACGCTGCGCCGCCCAACTGGGGCAAACCGCCAGCGTGTGTTGAGCCGAGTCCTAACTGCAGTCGCAGTAGCAATTAAATACACGAAAAACAAATGAGTAATGCGAATCAAATAGCATTCATGACAATGAGTGTCAGTCACCATTAAAAAGATGAAACGCTACTAGTAAATAGACCAAGGAGTATATATGTACCTACATATTATAATGCCGTGTCTATTTCCCTCCCGATGTAATAGTGTGTGTTGCATGTGTGCCTGAGTATCCAGACATTTTGAGAATGTGACGATTTGCTAAATAGACGTTCTGCTACACAGACCATCTGAGAGTTGGACGTTTTGTACATGGACATTTTGCTAATTAGGCTTACTGCTCATTAGACGTTTCGCGCTGTTGGACGTTTTGCTACTTAGACCTTCTGTTCGTGAGCCAAGAAGTCTTGACATATCTAGCAGTTGTTCTGATCATCCGCGTAAAAAAAAATTTGTCCATGCCGCTTGCATTACTCCGTACGGTAACGCCAAATAGAAATAATAGCAGCCAATAATTTTGTTAACAATATTTTATGTACACTTATGCTGCACACAATTATAAGAAAGATAAAAGACCTATATCCATGAAACTAAAAAACCCGGATGGCCTTCACCTTGTCTTTCTAGCTTTTGACTATACAATTTTGAGCTTTTATAGTGTAAGTGTATCAATCATAAGACATATATAAAATGATCATCTTCAATAATGCTTCGTAATCAAATAATCGTTTCTTTCTTTCTTCGGGATTGGACTGACTTAATTTTTTTTTACTTTTATGTTGGATCTATTTGAGCCTAAGATGCTATATCCTTAGCTGTTATTAATGCAAATAAAGAGGTTTGTTACTGTTTCACAAATTCAATGCAACTTTTTAGCAATTTTAAAGCGTTTGGTATATTCACAATGTTCACTTGAAACATTACACCAGACCAAAGCTAACATTGTAACTATGAAATCAAATCAAGACCTCTGATGCTGCAACTGAGTCATTTGTTTCTTTTTGAAGATTCAAAAGGGCATCACGATAGTAAGGTGTATTTAAAGCGAACAGTTGCAAGGCTAGAAACTACACTCCCAGCGAGTTTTACAAACCTTTTTTTCAGCGTTAATCCAACAAGCTATCTTTAAAGAGCTTTGTTGATAGACACTAACAAACAATATTTAGAGAAATCCCAATAAAGAAACCGATTTCACGGAAGTTTTTGCTGCATTGGCTATCACTTTTAAACTGTGACAACCATGTGTAAGTTATGATACATTTTTCACCTTAAGAGATGGAATATCTCCTTCAAATTCAAATGGGACCAACCTTGATTATAACCAATTCAACTAAACTAAGAATGATTGCAATCTGTTAACAATGGGTGAAGATATCGCGCGACATAAACACTTATTTTATCACGTGGAAACCCCCACGGGTCATCACCTCACCAAGGGTGAAGTGGTTGTCGGACTAAAACCACAGTGTTCTGTCATAAGTGAGTCTAATGCAAGGGACCCGGGATACGGGAGTGTGCTTGTCCTCTCCCGTTCGTCCGTTGCGCTGCCTCTTTAGCCAACAGCACCTCCTTGCAAAACGAGACTGCGGAATCCCACGCACTCTAACTTTGCACCATGGACTCGAGCGAGAGGCTTCCCACACCAATACTTATTATTGAGGGTGGCCATCTGAGATCTTCATTATCTGTTCCACTACATCAAATGCTCCGAGAGTAAATGAACGAGTTAGGTACCTACTGTAAAAAATACCAAATTCGCTGTAGGTGTGCCGTAATATTTGAAGTTATTTCGATTTCTCAAGGATCCCATCATCAGATTCTGACCTGATGGACTAAAAAGTATACCCTTACAAACAAAAAAAAAATTTAAATCGGTCCAGGCGTCTTCAAGTAATTGAGTAACGTAGCTACATTAAAAAAAGATCCAATGAACCTCCTCCTTTTTTTTTAAGCCGGTTAAAGTACTTGAGGTAGAAATTTATAAATGTGATATATTTCTACCGTGTTCGCTCTATTATCGTAATGTACCCTTAACCTCGACAATGGTTCATGTCCAAGTCAGATTCTTGTACAATTTCATCAAGAAAGAGGCCAGTGAGTCTTGTTCTTCATTAGTGTCACGTCAGTAGTACCTACAGTTCAGTATGATAGAGAAGTATTAGACGACTATGTAAGTATTTACCATAGATATCAACCTGACAGCAGATTATTATCCTGCCCCTATCGTCAAGGCCCAAATGGTCGTCGGTTAATAACGATTATAGTAACGAGTCAGTGATCCGTGCCTGCTCGTAATGTTTCGGTAGATTTCGGTGCTCTTTAAATGACGGCGCCCGGTGTGGTCGCACCGCCCTAGGGCCGCCGCTGGTTATGTAGCGGTATTGTTGAGACTTCAATAATTTTCGCACAATTATAAGCTCACGTGAGCGTCATTAATCACAAACGCTCATATCAACATCATCGTCAAAGTCACAGTCTTGCTTAAAACGTTTAAAAAAATATCTAAGATCTATCTTAAGCCAAGAAAAGCTAAACGCCTTAGCTTTTTTGGTGCATAAAGTCAGAACTAATGAACAAGATTTCAAATTGGTATTGAAAATTGCACAAAAGGGTACCTATTGTAAAACTTTCATAATTTAATTAATTGATCAATGATCGAATTGAATTGGACTATGGGTTAAGCTCGCCTTTGTACACGCTATTTTCCTTTCTGTACTTATAAAATTATTATTTTGTGTACAATAAAGAATATAAGAATAAGAATGAATTATATTGTTTTTAAACGCAATTAAAATTATTTAATTACGTTTACCGAAAGTCTCGAAAATTGTTCCCCGGGAAACGCAAACAGCAAGAGTCCAACTCTCGAACTTATGAGAAAAATTCGCAACTCAGCCGTCTGCATTAGATAGGAGAGCCTTAAAAAAACAGTCGTTGGACGTCGGACTGCACGTCAGAAGTGAAAACACGTGTGAAGTGTAACTGACCGTTACGGTCACAGGAGTTCAGTGCCTTTCCCCATACCAGAAGTTTTAACTTCAAAAAAATAAAAAGCTGATACGATGCAAATTCCGACTCTTCTCCGACACTCGCACAATAGAGAATGCAGTTGAGCGGCACAGGGGGTTGAAAGTGTTCACTCACTAACGGATCCGAGCACACTCAGTACACACCAAGTATACATAGGGTATATGTATTGTGTCAAATTCACCCTGAATATACATCGAGAATTTTTTTAAAGTCCCGTGAGCTGGCATTTTTTAAAGACCCAAAGTTGAAAATTTTTATAAGTGACCAATAAGACGTGAGCATACCAGCGTATACGTATAATACCAGCTAAATATACCGCTAAAAAGCCAAAAAAACGAAAAAGAAACGAAGAAAGAGTAATAAAAATGCAGTATGACAGTGACTGGCTTGATATAATAGTAAATTTGCGTATTACATTAATTTAGTACTTAGAAACGCGTTCGCGTGTAGTTCGTCTTGAGGTATTTTGGTGAATATGCATGCGTTCGTCGTCGCCGGCTAGCGCCAGTGAGTGTGCAGCTGTGCGCCTGAGGCCGTGTTCGCTCCCCTCTCGTCTCTTCGGTCCCCGCGGAGTAGTGTAATTCGCAACAGTAGGTAGGAAGGAGTTTACGCTAAGTCATATGATATCATCAAGCTTACGAGTTGTATACTGATTTTTTATTTCAATATATTCAAATAACTCAAGTAAAAACTTAATAATCTAAGAATAATTTTCGTAGATTGAATCAAATTTTCTGGAGGGATAAAGTTGGATTGTTTCACACTTATGAAATACTTTTCGGTCTTAGTATTTGTAAGCCTCTAAATTTTTTTACCTAATTGAGATTTCGAAAAAAAAATTGAGTGTTTACTCGGTGTAAACTTGCACTGAATTCACACCGAGTATATTGGGTGTATTTTTGTTCTATACTCAGTGTGTGATCAATAAACACCAAATATACCTATCGTATACTCCTAAGTATACACCACACTGAGTATACACCGAGTATATACGGTGTATCCGGTGTATACGGGTCTGCTAGCGCAGCACGTGGGGAGGCCCCATCTGACGAAACTCAAAACTGAGAATGGCAGAATAGTACTTCAAAGTTCAAGATTCTCATTCAAGAAGATCATTGATGATAAATGGCGTCTCTGCCTAGCCCAGATGGGAACAGGGCGTAAGTAAGTAATGTATGTTAATATTCAGATTACGTAAAGAAATGAAACAACTAAATAAAACAGTACATCTATATTGCACTATAACATCTCACTGAGTATTGTACAAATTGTGTATCATTATTACGAAAATTGATTTTACTAAAATATAAACGTTACACATATTGTGCCAATTAAATATCTAGCGGGTGCACTTGTCACAACACAATCTTAAATAAATAATGTTACATTCAGGGCACAACAACCCCATTGTTCCCTACACAAACAAAAACATTTGTAACATATTTGGATGCATCACATTTATTTCAAAATATAGACAGTGGAGGCGCTAGGCGGTTCATACTATAAAAAGCGATGGTTGGAGGGTTGGTTTGGTCTTCATCTAAACTTAGGTGCATCTTGTTAACTAGTACTATTTTGTATGCTTATTTCCCATAACATATTCTTTTAAGTTACGGTTTCATGACTTTCATCTTCATAACGTCCTTCTTTGATCATCAAAAAAAGAACAGAGTACGTGCGGTCAGGTAATGTAATCTATCGCTTGTTATAACTACACATGATTTCATTACAAACTTTTTATAATGCAGTAGTCGGATTGTTCAACAATATTAAATTTCGTTATAGTAGATATTTAAATAGACTTATCCCACTTTAGTTACATCATTATAATTATTATATACAAAACAGATTTACACTATTAGCAAACTTCATAAATACATAAGTTGAATTAAAATATTTTAGGTGAGTTTACATACAGAATATATACCATATACCTACAAGTCTTTTTGACCGCAGCGTTACCCTTTATTCATAATTGTATTTTTTTAAACACATCGAAATTTTGTTCAGCCAATAAGAGGGTCGCGCCACGGGGTTATTGCTTTACAGTATATTACTGCTGCTGCAGTAGCTCCGCGTAAATTGACAAATCACGAAAGACCACATACTCCTAGCGATAGAAGGCAACTTTTTTAGATACCTTTAGTTTTATTCATAGTACTTACCTATATTATAGAAATCTCAATTACTTCACATGTGTTGGACGTTGTCGTGTTTATTAATTGCTTCAAAATATTGCTTTTGCCTTAGTATCAAGCTAGTCATAAAACAATAATGATTATCCACAACTCAACACAATTATAGCGTACTATTGGTCGAGCCCTGAACAATTGAACACAACTCATTAACAAAATAAGATCTAAGAACCTACAAATATTTAGATGTAAGTTTGTACACTGATAAATAGTTGAGATAGAGTTGTTCTAGTATAGCTTCATACTTAAGTAGATAATTCTACTAACTCCGTTAGATTTGGATATAATTAACGCAAATATATTTAAGCAATTATTAATGAGTCAACGTTCAAATCATGGAATACCTGGTGGTTTCTTTAACCCTGATTACTTATATTATTTAGCCTGCACTATATGATCAGTGCCATTCAATCTATCTTTCAAATACTTATTGCAGTAGGTACAGTGAAATGGGTATTAAGGGAGCATAGTCTATATAAAACATTCATTCTTTTCATCCAATATGAATTCACTTACCGCAAAAATAAATTAGTATTTCCAAAACATTTTTTTAGTTTAGAAATTAAATGTGACTTAGTTTAATTTCTAAATTATATATACCACATCCACCATTCTATTTTTCAATAAATAATATTGTAATCAAAATACAAAAAGCATATAATGCTTTCAAGATTTCTCAAGTGTGTGACCTTATAGTCGACTATCTAAGTCGAAACCTGCACGCTTGGTTTTCATACAGATCGTAATGCTTGCCTTGAGTATCTACCTATCTGTGTGTTAGCCACTACCATGCTACAGTCCTGGTACAGATAGGTCTATCCTTTTCGTACATCAGGAGAAACGATACTCCCTTTGGTCCAGGATGTAGCAATACGGAGGCCGTTCGAAGGATTTTGACCGGTGGGTTGGTCTTGGCCTTCAACCGTTATGGAGGACCTCCTTATGGGTCCATGTGCCATCCCATCTGTACGGTGTTGATGAAGGAAGCAGGTAAATAGTTCATCGATGCGACTTACGAGATATCAAGTTCGGTTTCCAGAGCGCGCATTCAATGAAATATCTAATAGGCTGTTCCGGAGATCGTCGGCACTGAGTATGCTCTGGAGACACTTGCCGTATTTGGATCAACCCGGCGTCGCTTGACAATGGCTTTACAGCGGGGTTTGTTTGTTTGCGCTACAAGTCACCGGTTGGATTTTAAAGATAGAAGTGCTTCGCCAACCTTTACGGTTAAACGACAGTTTTTGGGTAGAAATTGCCTTGCCCGGAACCACAGCAATTGATTCGGCATAATTTGTGGCCTTGATGTTGGCTTCATTAAAAAGATAAGTTTAGTGCATTACTGTTTAGGTAAATAGGATTTCGGGTATATGGGCGCCAATAGCTCGATTGAAGCGCAATCGGAAAGTCTAATTTTTTAAATATTACGCCGGCCAGACTGTTACCGTCAATGTAAAAAGTATTGTTTGTGAATATGGGTATAAATCAATTTATTTATTTGATGAGCGCATAATGTCGCGTAGTGTACCTGTGAACTGGCCTCCCCGATCGTGTGTGATCTCACACCTTTGGGCTACTTTCTTTGGAGATATGTGAAGGCACTAGTCTACGTCGATAAACCACAGGAAATGGACCACTTGGAAGTGGTCGAAGCGAAGAGAACATTCGCCGAGTTATTGCTGATATACGGCCCCAGTTGCAAGTGGTCGCAAATTAGACTTCCCGATTACGGTTCATTCGAGCCAGCCGTTTCGTCCAAGTTTCCGATATTCTATTTTAACACTAATGCCATAAAATTATATTTTAAATAAAGCCGACATCAAGTCAACAGTGGGGCATTCAATATCAGCAATAGTGTGTATGTAATTGTCCAAAATAACCAGACTCGTCTTGTGCGTTAATAATAATCGGATTATTAGTTGTTTTAAAAATTTTTGCATCTTCTATATATATTAGCATCAACTTGGACTGAATTGCCAAATGCGCGAGCACTTTTAAAATGTGTGATCGTATGCATCTAATCCAGCGGACAGCGGCTTTAACAGTTCTAGCGCATTTTGCCGATACGTCTGAGTTGACCCTTACATGTGTAAAAAGGTACTTAATCGCCATAACCGATCGTGCAATTCGGTCGAATCGAATAATAAATATTATCGCGATTAAGTCCTGATCTATTAAAATAATTAGCTAAAGGTACAATTCGAAAGTACTATTGTATTGTGAGCAATTATACAGGATATAAGAAACACCGTACCGATAGAAATAATAGTGTATTCAGACTATAATTCTGAGTCGAAAATCATTGCAATTTTCTGTCGGAAAATTCTTTTTTTTTAATATTTTATTTTTTTGGTTTAAAGTGACACACTGAGTAAACAGAACATTTTGCAGATTTTTTTTTGATAAATACTCCAAATACCCAAAAAGTGCAATGTAATCAATTAAAGAAAATTTATGCAATCAGCTGCTTCGACGGCATCGAACGTTGAAGGTCATTCACCGTACCGCACAAAAAGAATACCGCTTACATTGCGTAGCGCCAAATGAAACTAATGACTATAAATAACTTTTGTATTGTGATAAGTATAAATAGAATGAAGTTTTTGTAAGTTTTTCACGTAGCTCAAACTTACACGCTGTATAACTATTACATTACAATATTGTGAATAGCTATTATTCAATATTATGGTGTTTGCAGTCTAAATGTGAATGAATATGCTGTTTATTTGTGATCTACTTAGTATTCATTCACCTATCATACAATTACATATCACTTGATTTAAAGTATAAATCATTATTAAAAAGGTATTTGCATGTTACGAAACAATAATAGAAAATAATTGTTTAAAATAAAAGATGACTAGAAAGCTGGTGCTAACCCTAACAATAACTTAGATTATAATGTTCACTGAGGGCTCGGACAGCCCGCCAACAGCCAGTTCGAGTTACAAGTGTGCGACCATTAAATATCTTTTTTCTTCCTTTGCCTACCTTTCCTTTTTAATATACTTCCAATTTCCTCATTTTTAATTCACAAAGTGCCCGGTTGGCAGCAAAAGGCTTACGTGAGTGGTACAAAACTTGAACGACCCCAAATGTCAAAATTTGCCTCTTTTCTTCTACGCTGAGCTACTCTGAGATATTACCATCGACGAAAAACTCGCACGTTTAATTAAACAAACAAAACAATGATAGCAAGATTAACGAGTTAACTTGTTAAACATTTAATTAATTATTTTATAAATTCGTACTAGGGATGCTGAGGAAGTAGAATAATAAAGAATATCGTAAATATAAATATGCTTATAAAACCTTACATGTCTATGAATATGAGTGTGGTGGAATAACCATAAATAAATAGAATTAAAATCTTTGAATTACGTAAAATACTAGTCTATAGCTACTTAGCTACATTTAATCTACTCTTTTATAAACTTTATTAAACAAAATCTACGCAATACTCTGAGTAATTTTTTTGTTTAGGTTTTTAAATATACATTCAATAACATAAACAGACCTAAAGTCGAAATACATCTTTGTGGGTATAACAACCATAGCGAATTTTAAATTAATAACAATCAAGTACATAACTTCATTTAATTCAAGAAATTTAGTTTTTATCGGTTTAAAAATAATTTGAAACTCTATTAACCTTGTCATGATCTTTTCTCACAAGGTCGTAAGTTCTCATTGAGATTAGCGTTAGTTGTTAAATGTCATTATCAAGGGAAATAAGGTAAGCCAGATATATTAAAAAAAAACGAGTGGGAGAAATTCTTATCTGGTGTTGGTGCTAACTCACACCAGAACTGGACCCGTCGGATCAAGTCCGGTGTCGCGACCGGTTCACCGGATATGCCAGTTGCCTTGTGTGCATACTGTAGGGTTGCCATTACTAAATTGTAAATTACCGTTTTGGGTATTTCTGACTGTTTTCGTACTTTGACTTCGGTTTTGTCAGGATATCTACATTGCTTTATTTATTCTCATGAAATCGTTTTGATCTGTTGTTTACTTTTAAAGTTTTTAACCAGTTCAATTTTCGTCTTAAAATCGCCAGAACTTCTTATTGCTCCCTAAATTTAGAGAGAAACCCCTTCAGTTAACCGCATTGTGCTTGGCGAAGTGGACCAAGATCGCTGTCCAGTCCGGACCACCACTTTCGAACCTTTTTTAGCATCTTGTGAGTAGTTGTGACAGTTCTGATGGTATCTTTCTTATAAGTCTATTAATAATTTTATTCACATTCCTGTATTTGGATCTAAAAATTCAGATCAAGGGTTGGGTACTATATAGTAGTAGTAGTTATTATTGTAAAATATGAACAGCGCTAAGATATAATAGCATATCCTTAACAGAGATAATTTTGCTGTTATCTTGCGATTCTTATATTCATTGCACCTGTATAGCGATTGCATGGCGGTAAAATATACACTGTAGTTACTTATTTACATTACAATCTGAACAAATTACTTATAAAAAAAATATTTTCACTTTCACTATTCACGAGACTGCTTATAGCTTAGCGACCTATTTTAATTACATTTAACTAATGGACATAACCAAATCTTCTGATTTGATTTCGAATGAATTACACTATACATAAAATCACACAAATTTATCTAATAAATGTTTTTTCTTACGCTTTTTAAATATACATATATTCCACATCTTACATAAGTATTAAACCTTTATATTATGTTACATTATCAGCGTCATGTCATATTACAAGAAGTAGTTTTTATGTTGGAAATTATTCTTAGTGTGATATTTATAGATTTCAAGTAGGATTGAGTATAGACTATTATTATTAGAATATGAAACCAAACTGTACAGTACATCTAGTGACGCAAAATTATCACATACACCTGTATAAAGCTGCGTTAAAAAAAAACTCCAAGTAGTAAGTAATTGGTATTTCAAGATAGACATAAGAAGAGACATACTCGTGATATTTTTGACAGCCCTTATTATGTATTAAAACGTGTCAACGTAAAATCACACAATTTGAGCAAGTATTTAGGATATATTTCTCGACATCAGAGCCACTCCTTTTTAACACGCTTTTTTATGTTCCACATTTGTCTTAGAGTCATTACTTTTGTTTAGTTTTACTTTTTCTTTAGGAAAATTTCTTTGACATCGAGAAAAAAATATAAATATACATGATGTAACAAATAAGATCATAAAAATACTAAAACTATACTGTCCGGGATGACGATTTACATTAAACTATTCAGTTAGATAAACTACACAAGGATCAATAGAATCTATTCAAGCATAGTTAAAAGGGTAATTTTCGAAATGTGTGTATATTGGTGGGGATATTACTACAACTATAGTTTTTATTAAATAAGATTTTAAACTAGGACTAGAAGCGTGAAGACAGACAGTCTTAGGAAAATATAACTCGTCTCTGCATAGAGACAAAAGACGCCACTACAAGTGTGTAAATGCTGAAGACTGTTCACATATCAAGAACATACTACATATTAATAATAGTTCAGAAATAAACACTGTCAAGAAAATTGTAAGTACTTGTAGAATAGTTTTAACCGTGTATTAAATTAGTAACAATACAATGAAATATTATGTTTTTGTTTCGTCAGAATACTCTATTACATACTGAATGCAATATGAAATACTTCCAAAAAACGATAAAGATGTCATATACGTCATACATACAAACTCTCACGATTTATTCCCGACTGGGATAGGCAGAGCCGATAGACAAAATGTTATCTTTGGAAGTATTTAGTAATAACTGTGTCAAGAAATTTGAAAATACATAGTATGTCATTGTTACAGTTTCTTCAAATACGTATATTAAATACGTCTATACGTCTATTACATGTATATTGTACCTTATTCTATGATGAGGCATCTTGGTAAGTGTTCGTGGAGATAGTCGAAAAGTTCTGGTGACGCACCTGGACAGTTCGTTAGTTCTAGTTCACGTAATTGTCTCAGTTGTATGAGACTAGATAAACCGCCCGAAGTTAACAAAGGACAACCTAGAAATAGAAAACAAACAACTAACTCCAATGCAGATGTTCGACTCGATCCACCTTATTAAAAACATAAAATAACGAAAGTCGAACCAAGCCAAAACTATGGGAAATTATACTAACTTGGTATTTTTTTTAGTCCACGTTTTATAATTAGTTTAGATAAGCCGCTATTACTTGTGTCAAAACCGAGAGGCATAGATTGGGGTCAGTCTCGGGCAAGGTGAAACCTAGAACTTTTGCAAGTGCTTGTTTACACTATTACTAGAGGTGAAACGGATATACGGCCACTCTCCAGTATCCGGCATAAATTTACTATCCGACCGGATACCGGATAGGGAGCAAATATCCGGCCGGATACCAGATAGCAAATTCAGGTAGTTTATTTTCATCACACTACAAATTTAATTGCCATATTTTCATTTACAGCAACATTAATATTACTTGTATCGTACTGCAGGCAAATTCGGGTATTTGAATATCAATTTCTATTGTATGTAGATACTATCTATCCCATCGTCCATCCCGGGTATCAATTCTTGAAGACAAACTAAAAAAAAACTTAACTTTGCAGTTCCAAAAATACTCTCCCATACATCGATTTACGACAAGGTCAACTTTCCAACCGCAAAATATAAGTTTGTAATCACAAAAGCTATTTTTTTGTGTGATATAACAACAAATTACCGACTTTCGGAATGTTTCCTTTGTTTGTGCTGTGAGATCTTGTTTCTTACCGAAATGCATAATGGCAAGGCTTAAATGGCCTTCAATAGTCTGGATTAAAGGTTAGACTAAGGCATGAATCAATTTTATCACACTCATTTTACAATCACTGATAAAATTCGGAACGCAAACAGTGTAAAATCTCAATTTTTTCCCAGACTTGCCAGGTGGCTCCTCCATTTCAATGAATTATTAATATTTATAATGCTACACAATGCACGGATTTTATTATCAGAGTCTATATGTTTGTTTCGGTTGTTAGTGAAGACAAACGAAACCGTTTATTTCCTCTTTGCCAAATTTGAACATTTCTCACAGCACAAATGAAGGAAAAAATCAGAAAGTAATTAAGTCCGAAATAATATTATATACCTATGTTTCTTCTTAAAAAATGAAAAATACCCTAAACATATCCCATAGCTTTGATGTTTTATTATATCGGATTTGGATTTAAACGCATTCGATAAAGTTACGATACGATATATCGATACAGCAGACTTTTTTGTGCATCCCTAGTCCGTACCGGGTAATACCGCGAAGGATTAAAGGAAGGAAGGATTAAAGATTCTAAAGCACAAACCATGGAGCGGTAGACAGAGTTTGCAGCACGGCCGACAACAAAGGCTGTTTTGCCTTCGAAGTTCGAGACGTTAAGGCAAGACCACCGAGTGCATGGCATAAAAGAAGCAGTAGTATGATCTTTACGCTATCATCTGATATTACATAAGGTGAAGATAGTATATGTAGGTTAAGTTGCCCAAGAAGAAAATAATACACCTGAAAAAAAATGAGCGGCTAACCCCACTAAAGAGCCTACAAAAGGATTGGGACAAGCATGACCTGACCTTTCTTCTATTACACCATACACGTTTGTGTCACCGGCTTTTGCCAACTTTGGACGAGAATCACCCAATTTTCGACACTGGAACCCACAAGATACCTCTAGAAGTGTACAGATTTCGCAAATGTCTTACCTATTACGATGAATAACATCTTTCAATTCAAATGCTAGGACCAGAGGATGGAGATTATTGAAGATGTAGGAAGTTTCGGAAATAATACAGATAGTTTTACGGAATGTACTCAAAATTGTTAATGGAGACCGATTAGCGCGGTTTTATACAACTGACCATGCAAGTTTTTAGGGAAAGGGAAGGATTAGTGCCAAAGACATCGAAACATCTAGAACGGATTGTGGTACAGTGGATTATAAAGAAAATAGGTGAAATGATTCATTCCGAACTACTACCTCGTAACAATACAACTTACATTTTATTTAACTTTTTATATACTACTAGCAACCCGCCCCGGCTTCGCACAAATTATACACCTAAACCTTCCTCATGAATCACTCTGTCTAATAGTGAAAACCCCATGAAAATCCTTTCAGTAGTTTTTCCGTTTATCGCGAACAGACAGACAGACAGACGCGGCGGGGGACTTTGTTTTATAATATGTACCTAGTGATACATTCTTTTTCGGGATGCACTCCCATGTAATAGGTTTAGTTTAACGGTTATTTATTCTTACTAGCAACCCGGCCACGCATTGCTGTGCTGTGTGTTGCTAGATAATGTGCAATAAAAAATAAATAAAAAAAGTATCCTATCTCTCAAGTTAGACCAAACTGCACAAATTGCGCAAAATTGCATTAAAATCGGTTCATTAGTTTAGGAGTGCATCGCGAACAAACAAAGTGACCCGATTCTTTTATTTATATGGATGTAGAGATAATTGACTGCACGGATGGCGCAATGGTATAAGTTGTCGCCTTGCCACTACGCCGCGCCGAGTGTTGTGGCTTCAAATCCCAAAAATTTGTTCGATCCACAAACAGTTGTCCCGAGTGTTGTTTGTGTCCGTTGTTTAAATGTTTGTAAAGTCTCCCGCGACACAGAATAATAATCCTAATTCAGGAGTAATCTTTAAAAAAAACTATTGCAAGTTAATTCTAAATCTTACCGGCTAAAGATAGAAGTTGAAGCGAACGCATGCCGCACAGATGCTGTACACCAAAGTCTCGTACTTGAGAGCACCAGCGCAGGAACAACGCCACAAGAGACTGCATGGTACTAATGTATCCCACGCCGATATCTGTTATGTGCACGCATCTGTAATCAAATCGCACACTAACTACAAGTGGCGAATGGTGAAATATTCCAAAAGTACCCTTTTAGAATGTCTCGGTGTGCCGGTAGCATAATCAATGTTAGATGTTTAAATTGCAAGATAGGTCTAAACCAATTTGACGATGAAACATAAATCCCATTAAAAACATAACATGTAAAAATATGCAAGTCTCGCAACCCAATTATAAAATATAATGGTTTGGTATGGGTTTTACGTAATGGCGGGTGCGCGCGTCGCGTTGAATGATGTTCCCTTCCGCACGTGGACTAACTACATAGAGAATAGATGTAGTATGTACTAGATACTAACGTAGTATATACCTACTACATCTATGCTCCCGCATAAGCACGTTTCGCTCGCGCACTCGCGAGCTGTCAGATGAATGCTTCCAGCACAATGAACGGTAGTAGTACATATGGAATATTTACCTACACCTAGTAGGTAAATATTTTAAATTAGCAGTTCCCGCGCGGCTTCGCTCGCGTGTACATATTTATATATTTTGCACGGAACCCTAATTCTTTTTCCAAAATAAAAGTAGCCATGTTACTCCTTATAACACCAGCTATCTGCCAGTGAATGTACCGGGGAAATCGGTCCACCCATTCCAGAGATTAGCCGGAACAAACAGCCAGACAAAACATTTTTAAAACCTGATTTTTAGGCATAGGAATCGTGCAAGTAACTGTTTGAGCTTAAAAACAACTATTATTTTGAAATTACAAACACACTTCAATTTTATTTATTTGTATTGATATTATTCTTGCTTGTTGCGGGTTCTTATGCGATTTAACTGGGTCTCGCTGAATGTGTCTTTTATAATGTAAAATTTTAGAGAATATACACATAATATATATACATGCTGTTTTTTTTGCATGTCAGACAGGGTCACCATAGTTTCATGGAGCCCTCTCCCCAGGTGTCCAATGGAACTATAATGTCATTCGTGCATTGCCACCCGCCCAGTGGGTGGCAACGCACAAACGACACCACAGTTATTGCATGTGTTCATAAGGCACCAGCAAAAGGATGCCTTATGGCAGGCCGTGTGTTTGTTAAGTAGTTGTATAAAAAAATGTCACAAACCTGTCAAGTGTAAGTTCCTCGAGGTGGTTGAGATCACAGGCAATATACTCAAGAGCATTATCCGTAACACGGGGACACCAACTTAAATCGAGGCTGCGCAAACGAGGTAGATTTTCTGCCAACAGCTCAACGCCTTCGTCCGTCACCTTGCTGCATCCGCTCAGTGACAACACCGTCAAATTCGGCAACGAGTGAACTATTATTGCAATGAAGTTAACAATTAGTTATACTAAAAAATAAAAGGTATTTCAAATGTCAATCTATAGCACGTCGTCTCTTTAGCATCTCTGATTGCATACCATTTAATTGTAAGCACATAAATTTGGCTATGGTTCACAAATTAAAAAAAAAACCGGACAGCAAGGTTTGACAGCACAAGTAAAGGAAAAATCTGATAGTTTTAGTGATTACAAACTTATTGGATTGTTGAATTTCTCGTACATCGAAACCGTAAAGTTAAGTTTGTCTTTCGGAAAAGACGGGCAAGTCTTCGAGAATAGATTTCCGAGATGGACGTACGTTAATAGTACTATTAACATACAAGTTTGCCTACTTACCCTCGGTGCGTGAGTCACACTCGCACTTGTCCGGTTTTTTTTTTTAGCCTCCGTGTATCTGTTAAATTATTGCTTACAGTGATTCACGGAACAAAATAATTAGAACAGTGTTACCAAACCTTCAACAAAGAAAGTAAGAACGTCTCTTGGTGTGATACCCTCGTTGTCTTAAATATAAACAGGGGAGCGGGCGAGATCGACTTGAAGTAATTTTTAAAAATAGGAACCAACCCTGAATGCCAAGACTCGGAAGGTAATGAACGTTGTATGTCGTAAAAAAGATATACCTTTCTTTTTATACCACCGAGATAGAAAAAAAACATAGTGAAAGCGCGGTGCACGCGTCTCCTTTGAAACATTAATCGAATTAACATCAATGAAATAAGTTACATATTTAAACGCTGTATACCTATATTAACAACACCATGATTAGTCAGCTCCCAACAACTGTGAAGACGTAATACACTAAGCGAAGCACTTTGTTTGGGGGAAAAGTACCCCAGAGCCGCGTCGGTTACGTGATAAGCTTGCAGTGAGAACTCATACAGAGATGGTAGAAGCTGAGCTACTGCTCCAACCTGTAACCAAAAAATTACGTGAGAGTATACTAAAATTATGGTAAATTATATTTAAAAGCAAGTATCGGTTCTTTGAAAAAATCTCGAAATCGAGGAATTGAAAGATGATTTTAAGTATCTGCTTTCCAATTTTTAGAAGGCCATGTAGTATTTATTGTGTACACACGCACACACACACACACACACACACACATACACACAGGCACACACACACACACAGGCACGCAAACACACACCCTGCCCCCCCCCCCCCTAGGAAATCTAAGCTACGCTCCTAAATGTGGCAACCTCCACCATACCCTACGCTACTTCCTACTTTACCGTTTCGAATTTATGGAAACTTTCTCATCTAATCTATCCTGGAGTTGGAAGGTTATGATATACAATATTTATTTTAAAACGGAATTATTAAAACCAGCTACCACAAACTCTTACAATAAGTCTTGCCTAAAACTAGCTGTTTGACTTACATTTTGTGTACAATAAATTCTAAAATATGTTTTATTACAAATATGTTATCTTTGTCTCATGAACTGTACCTAGGTATTTTTTTCAGTATAGCATTTTTAGATTATTTTTTAAAATTGTAGTGTAGTGATTCCACACAGGCATATAATAGCTTAGCTAATAATATCTTGAAAAATCATTTGCCTGAAGAATACCAGTTCCATCCATTATGGATGGAACCGGTATTCTTCAGGCAAATGATTTTGGTAATAATATTAATATTTGGTTTTGCAGTGGTAAATACATACATTTGTATGTATTTACCACTGCAAAAGGACACACTTAGCATCAATTTTGAGGTATTGCATTGCAGTATCTGTTCAGCCTTAAAAGAGAACTGAATAAACAATACATATATTTGCTAGAAGTCCTGAGGCTGTTTACAGGACGGGGTATTATAGGATCTGAATTGGATACTTTTTTAATATTATTATTTCTATATAATAGTTATCAAGCTAGTGTGTAATATTTTCAGTGTATTATTTATTTTTCAAAAATGATTTAAACCATGACAGATTCACTTAAATTACATAGCATTGAGATTTACCAACTGCTCTTTTGACATCAGGAATAGGACTTTTTTAAGGATTCTTCTTTATCACTAGCCAGTTTTGAAATAAAAATTTGACACTTTAAAAATGTAAGTCTTAGTACCCATTTCGTGCTATATAAAGCTTATGAAATCATAAAAATTTACCAAGTTTAACTTCAGCTTCAAAAGCATCTTTCAGTTGAAATGTTGTTTTAAGTGATGCCTGAAAATCATATGCATTTTAAAGTGCTTATTGTTCGGTTATTTTTTATTAAGTAATTTTTTTATATTAAATGAGATGGTTTATAATGTCTATTAAAATTTAATAATATCTACAAGGAACAGTTCTATCAGCATAGTCACAAAGACTGATTTCTAAAATAAATACTTATACTTAATAATGTGAGTGATTTTTAATTTATAATGAAATTACATATTTCTATTTGATAAAAGAAATACTTACAGCTTCATCAGCAATGTTAATGCAGTCAGTAAGCGTGAGGGAGACAATTCGTGGAGTTAGACATGCCCACAATCCAGCCTCTGTTATTTCATTGCATCCTGTTAGTTCTAGCTCAAATAGAACCTAAAATATATTTAGAATGATCACCTGTTACTTCTGATAAACTTAACAGAATTTATCACAATCCAACTTTATGGCCAAAAATATAACAATCTATGGTTCAATATTAAATTCATGCATGATCAGTTTCCAGAAAGTGTAGAATGTGCATGTATATAGTTAAGATCAGAAATTACCTGCAAATGGTCTAGTACTGCCTCCAAACCTCTATCTGTTATTGTACATCCTTTTAAACTAATGGCATGAATATGATGTGCTGACAAAGGAAATTGTCTAATAAATTCATTAACGTCATCATCAGAAGCTGATACTAATACCACTCCACGTATTCCTCTTCTGATTAAAGAATTGTAAAACCTTTGCATACAGCACCCTGCAGCAGACCGAAGCTCACGGCAGTCAAGAACGGCTGCAAGACCACTCCACCAGCGAGGCGATGAGTACAATATATCACGCCATCTGGTACAGACTTGTGCTAATGTTCTTCTATCATTAGCATTAAAATAGAGAAAAAACTTCTCTAGAAACTTTTCCTCTAGTATAAATTGATTCCATGATAGAGGTCTCGGCGAAGGTCTGCGACGACGTGGTACTCTTGGTGCAGCAGTAGCGGTAGTAGGGCCACACAGTGCGTTCGTCACGCGTTCCACGACGCCCGGGGAACGCTTGCGACCCCTAAGACCTAGACCGGTGATACGACGCGATAGTTCTGCAGAGGCACGCTCCACAACCCCTTGTGCAGAAACTGAAGACATCTTCACCTTGACGCGGCGAATAGTATCCGCCGGTCGGCCCGCACCCGACCCTCCGCCGCCCGCACCGTGCTCACAGCCCGCCACGGCGCTACTGTGCACATAATTAAATAGTCAGTGGAATCATTTTATTATTATATTACCACTGACTTTGTATACAATCAACGACTCCCTTTCTTGTAGGAAACTTCTGTGGGTGTATGCACTTCAATTTAACCTTCTATGAAACAGACTACTATTCCAAAGAATAAATTTATTTGCTACATTAATATAATTTAGGAACACACTAAAACGAGTAATTGTTAGAAATTAAAGAAATTCATATATTAAACTACTTAAAACTAATTTTACTAGTAAATGTTTACTTACAGAATTAATGTAATTTTAACTTTCATTAAGAATTACTATCACAGAGAAATAAATAAAAAAAATCAATGCAATCCGAATTTTACCTTTATATTTGTTTCTGACAAATGAAATACCATCGTAGACACCAAATACTACTGAATTTTATTAGAATATTGATTTCATACATTCAGATTTTAGAATTTAATTGAAATGAAATGTCAGACAGTAGCTAAGTTTTATATACAAAAATCATTTACAGAATTGGTATTATGTACAAAAAAGCTCTCTGTAACCTCCCTCCGTAACTGCTACTATTAGCGATGGGCGATATGGCGAGATGTTTAAGTCGATTATTGCAATTTTTCAACGATCACGATGACTCGAGATATTTTCACTTGTTATCGATGGCTCGATGCTCTTTAAGTCGCTACCGACGCGATTGGAACAATCAACCAAACCAAGCACAATTTTTGAACGAGTCCAGTCGGCTCGACGTGATTGCGAATTGTGGCGGGTGGTGATAGGAGTCATATTGTGCTTTACATTGCATTTTGTTCAAAATAATACAAACTCAAATGAATCTGTGGCACACCGACAGATATATCACACCAAGAGGAAACCGAATCCTCACTTTGGATCTTCGAATACGTTGTCTGCGACCTGACAGGTAAATGTGAAATCGAGCGATTCCATCGAGCAGTATTTTGGATGTACCGATCCGTTAGCGCGTCCGATGTGATACGTTAGCGCGTCCAGAGGCAGCTTATGATGCTCTGTGTACTGAGAAGAGCGACAGCCACACTACGTTGCCTGGAACCAGCTTGCAACATTCTGACGGCTCTCATCTCTTCTCGTGTGAAATGATGTCGTTGCTCCATATGTATGAAATTTTTTCCGATTCACATAAAATTTAAAGAAAGTTCTTTTAAGTGTGTAATTATCAAGATTATCTTGATTCGGTCGGCACTTAAACTTAGTTTCGTTTTAGCCCTTCCTTTTTATAAATGCCCATCTTTACGAAGTTTATCGCAATTTTACGAGACAAAACAAATCGCCACCCATTTTCCTTGGGGTAATGACTTAGGCCCTTGTTATTTTTTGTCTCAACTTTTTTTTATTATAGGACTTATTCTCAGGAGGGTATTGAACAAAATACAGTTTCATTCTTAAAGAAGGAAACCTTGGTAAAAACTATCATGACTGGTAAGCAGAGCTATCTTAAGTAGGGTAGAAACAAAAGGGTAAGTTTCTAAGACGCAGAACTGAAAAACATGGGAAGCTATATCTTTATTTATACAAAAGTATTCATGCATCATGCATTAATGTCACGCAATTTTTGTGTATACGATACGATACTAATTCTGCTGTATTTACAATAATGTTCTATTAAATCCGCACTCTTTTTAAATATTGTTTCTACTTTTTTTACTGGTACTTTTTACATGTGGTTTACTTTTTATATGTGGTAATTAGCGATGGGTCGTCGACGTATGAAACGATAATGAGGCTAGACCATCCATTTATTGACGAGTTAATCAACTGAATTCGACGATTAGTTTACATATTAACTAATGCAGACTATAGTGCTGGGATAGGCTGGGATATGAATCAGGTCGTCGTTTTTATTCACCAAAATAATGTAACAGTAAAAATGAAAGTGGTATGAAATAGAATGACAGCGCAATATTTTTTAATTTTAAAATGATGTCTAATTTCCTTCACGTTTCTTCGTTCTTTCAGCACGTTGTTTGCATATCATGCACGTAGTTTGCGTGTCATTCGCATCAATCAATGCAATTAAACGATCATGCATCATGAATGACAGCACGTAACGCATGTCAAGCCTCATGATCGTCTTTGGAGCTCTTTTGATCGATACTGGCAATATTGCTTCGCATCTCTGTTTTGAAAAGTCTATGTTATCTATTACCTATTTACTGCTTGCTTGTAATTTGTAAAATAGTGGCGGGAGGTGTTCAGTTGTTTACCGGATTGTTATTTTAACCTTAAAACATTTTGAAATCAATGTTTGTAAATCTCCATCAAAATTTCAAACACAAGTCCTACTCAATTTGTAAGGATAATTAAACTATATTAAACTTTTTGGTATCTAAATAAATAGTTGTGCAATGGAATTCTTAGAAGCTATGCCAGTTACTTTTAAAGAAATAATACCCAATTACAATATACCTGAAAAATGGAAAGAAGTGATATTGAATACAGGTCTGTACAGTTTCGTTGAAATTACGCCACAAATTTATTGAAATTTTATATCCTTATACATTTTTAGGGGGTACGCATAGTACTTTACAGGACATAAAATTACCGCAAAAAGCTGGAGGATACTGGTACATAGATTCAAAAAAAGTGTACACTCGAAACCGTTTCATTTATTGGTGAGCACTATTAATTATTAAAAATAGAATAGGTAAAACAAATACTATATAAACCAACTATTGTTGGCTACATAACCTTTCTGTTACATTACCTTACTGTATATATTTTCTTTTCCAAAATATGTACATCTTATTATTGCCATTTTTATTACTGTGACTATTATACATTTATCTTCCAACAATTTATTATCTGCCTTTGACCTAGGATATGTATTTGATCACAGGCAAACAACATCAGATACTATTGAACTTTCTGAAGCATCTTTAGACATCAACTTGTCATCAGCTAATCTGAGATGTAAAGTTGCTCCAGGGACACCACCATTAAGCAGTATAACTGTATATGAAAGAAGTACATCTAGGGATGTGGTCATACTGGCTGCTACAGTTTCATCAGTACACAGATTGGTATTTCCACATCCAGGAACTTTAGATAAAAAGGTCTGTATTTTTGCAATTTTATTGTATTTCAATAGTTTTTACCACTGGAAGCTAACTTGGCTTTCACTAATTGGTGTCACAT
Organism: Euplagia quadripunctaria; assembly: GCA_963859945.1. NCBI lineage: Eukaryota > Metazoa > Arthropoda > Insecta > Lepidoptera > Erebidae > Euplagia > Euplagia quadripunctaria. The sequence continues at coordinate 9,617,445 of OY982574.1, forward strand.
TGGTTTAAAATACTATTTTCACACAGTACACTTACTAAAATATGGAAAGTTTAATAAAATATGCCATAACATAATTATAATGACTACATAAATATGTACATACTATAAAGGAGCTGTCCATTAACCTCATGATGTTTTTTAGCAACTTTTTAACCCCTCCCTCCCCCTGGTGATATGTGGTGAGGTTTTAAATTAATCCCTCTCCTTCCCAAAATCAAGCTTTCTATTTTTGGTACAAAGTATTTTGAAATATTTTAGAAAATTATCTTTAAATAAAATCAAAATAATTTATTTCAATTAAACCAGTAGTAGTAGTCAGTCAAAGTCAGTCGTGAAGCTAGTTGCCTGTTCCAAAAACGTAGATCTTGTGGAGAAGATCAGGCAAGAAACAGGCTAAAAGTCTCTGGTTACATTGCTTATATGTACAAATTAAATGTGAGGACAATGTAACGTATTGTTCTAAACTATAAAAAGTTGCGCAAACTACTACTATATGTAAGTAATAGCAGTTCGGAGATGACCAGCCCCAACCAACGGTTCTCGTTCACGAGCATGGCCCACTCGCCAGCCATACAGTTTCTAATGCAGCTGGTGTTCCTGTCCTAGTGCTCTCACCAGTCACAGGAAATACAAGCCATTCGGGTATGCCACCTCAGCCTCTGCAAGCTACTGCAGTCTCAGTCCTGTCCCCCATCCGAGACTTGCGGTATCCTTTACCCTAGATTCATCCCCCTACCCATTTTTCCTTATAAAAATTTACCCGCTTCCTTCTTTTCCATCATAAAATGACTACATTCCCAAGGAGGCAGCCGGCCGTCCTAATGAAATAGACACATGATATCTCACTACACCCTCCCTCCCTCTTGGGATATTTCTTGATTTCCCCTCCCGTGATTAATGGATGTGCCTCAAGTGATTAATGGACGATTCCTAACAAACTTAGATGTAATTTTTTTTTTATTGTGGTGTATTAGGATCAACATATTGCTATGTTGTTTTTCTTAAAATGGGGTAATATAATTTTTTTAATAAAGTAAGAGTCCGCAAGTATTTTGATTTCTTTGATACACAATTTATTAATATTTTTTTTACCCGTGTACATTATAACATACTTTTTTCATTCATTCTCATTGCATCTGTTGTTATTATTTGCATATAAGTATTCACAGATGCTTATTTTTTGGAAAGTCTCAGCCATATTATTGTTATGTTATCCATGTATGTAATAGTTTAAAGAAAGAACATATTTTTTAATAAATTTTTAATATTTTTCTGCAGTCAACATTTGGACCTCTAAGCAGTTCATCTCCATCAATATTTCATGATACAAGTGCTATAAACAATCCAAACAATTACTATATTCTTAATCAGTATTCCAATGCAAGTGAGTATACATGTCTACATAATATATTACAACATAAGATTTTCACAAAGAACAAGTCTTACTTTCAAGGATTTTATTCAATCAATGATTCTATAATAGATATGAAGAACTTGCTTGATCATTGAGATCCCATTGACTTTAGAATACTGTTAAAATTTGTTTATGAAGTCTATGTAATCAATTTTGTTTGTCAAAATCCTGCAGCCACAGGTGTCGCTCACACTTGTTCGTCACTACTGCGTGACAATGGCGAGGCAGTATTTGCACTTGCCTTTGGTCATGGTGGTGAAGGAGGTTTACTATTAGTGAAACTCCCAGTAACTGGCTCTGCTGTCACTACTTTGTTGAAACGAGAGACAACAGTGCCAAGATTTTTGTCAGGCATTACAGGAGCATTGAGGTAAGAAGAAATAGTAACTTATTCTCTAAGCATCTGAAGAGCTTATTTATATAGAAAGCATGTAAAAATGCAAAAAGCATACAATGTTTTAGAGTTCATGACGCCCACCACATTGCACACATACTGCTTGCAGCTGTGGCAGGTTATAATATTATTTATTACTTACAAATTCATAGAGGAAAGAGCAGCACAGATGGCGTTGAAACATATGGGGTGGTGCTAACCAATGGACTAGTAGTGGCAATCTGTGGAGACACATGTCTGCGTGCTTGGCAATTAGACGATGGTGGGGCTCCGATTGCAGTCTCGTCTCCACTTTCACAAACTCTAGTCAGACCAAAACCACCTCGTGAGTGAATTAACATAATTTAATTGAACTTTAATGTAATTAAATTGTACTATTTATTAATTATTACGATAGAAATTAAAGTAATAGTTTCATGCTTAGCAAAATATATTTCAAAACAAGAAACTATGCCTAAACTTAAAAAAAAAATCCATGGTTGTTTTTAAGCACCCATACCGAGGTTACCTATAACTGTCACCCTAGGATTATTTACTTGCTACTTTTTATCAAGTAAATATACATGTGTTGTTGTGTGTGTGTGTGTTGTGTTGGCATACGCTGGAACACAAAAAAAGCATAAAATTATCTCTTAAATATAGTCAACATCATTCATGTTTGTGTGTATTTTTATGCATTTAATTTAACTTTAAAAACGAAACCTCTAAAAAAATCACCAATTATATGACAGCCTGGGCCTTTACTTGATTGGATTGTGATTGGATCTTAAGACAAGGTTAAACTACCACTGTATACATTGTTTACTCAATGAGTGACTATAATAATAATATCTTAAGATACCTCACACATGACAGTCTGATCCTAAACTAGGCATAGCATGTACTATGATAACCAGACTTGATAAGCATGGAATATATATATATATTACTAAATACATAAATATTGTAGATAAATTACACCTAGAAACAAAACAAATGATCATGCTTATCACACAATTATATGTCCTGGGTGGGAATCAAACCCACAACCAGTTGGTCTAATGGTTAGTGATCCTGACTACTGAGCTCTGCCTGTCAAATATTTGTTAGCTGTCTCTGTGACATTTATTGCAATCAGTGTTTATGTTATGGCCAAATATTTTGCATTGTAGAGCGAGGAGACTACCAAGAGCCATATAGTGTTGATAGAAGAATACTAGAGCTTTGAATTGTTTTGTTCAGTATTTTAAAGAAAATAAAAAGCAGTCAGTACAAAATCAAGGCATATAAAAACATTGTAGCACTTGGGAATAAGATAAACCTTTAGTTCTTAAGCGCTTATTACACTTGGCTGAATTCAGTCGTCTGAATTCAGTCGCTACTGAATTCAGTCAAGTGTAATCGCATTTAGCAAGTTAGCATCCAGAATTCAGAAGCCAGGATGGTTTCTGACCAGGGTTGCCAACCTTAGAACTTTTTCCTCGTACCTATACAACTAAAACAACAAAAAATCTCGTACTTTGGCTTTAAAACCTCGTACATTCATCAAGCATTTAAAATATTATAAAACCAAAAATGAGACATTAAATGAGTCTAAATTTAGCAGACATTTGTTAACTTAAAATTTTTTACCAAACAAATGACATGTTGATATTTTTAAGCAAAAAAATGCCGATTTCATAAACAAAAAAAAATGTATGTGCATTTTGTTTTTCTTTTTTTTTAATGAGTTCTTAATTTTTTAATTTTAACATGTCTGCTAAATTTACACTCATCATATTTAACTATTGATTGAGGTTTAATGAGAATGTACGGTGGCCGGCACATCAGACTACTACAATCTGCCACTTTTGAATTGCTGAGTAACAATCTGTGGTGCATGTATCATTTCCACGTAAATTAGAAGTAAATTATATGTCTGCGCTAATATTAAAATGAAAAAATCGATTGTTCGATTAGGTATAGGAGCCATCTTCGTACACGCACCACAGGTCCAACTTCGTCGCGCTATAGTCGGTAACTGATTCAGTAACTGAATTTAGGACAGTGTGATCAAAAGCTCCTAACTTACTGAATTCAGTCGTCTGAATTCAGTAGTTACTGAATTCAGACGACTGAATTCAGTTAAGTGTAATAAGCACTTTAAGACTACAAAGTAACAATGTTGTTTGTTGGGAGACAAACATAGTATACCTAATTACAGATACAATACAATCTATACGTGTTGGAAACTTTCGCCAAATCCGTACAGCTATTTATGCATGAGCAAGTAACATATATACATTTTTTTTCTTTCATATTTATACATAATATTTATTATACCAATTTCAGCCCATGGCCATATGTTGCAACGAACAGTTGGATCCGATGGCAGCGTAATATTGGTGGCGTATCTGTCTTTCCCTAACGAATGCGAATTCGTTGTTATGAAAATGCACAATGGTGGGTCTGCAGGAGTGCGGTTTTCTCATATTAGTCGAATTTTTGGACCACAGGTAATTAATTGTATATTATAACTAGCTGTTCCCTGCAGTTTTATTTGAGATTATAAAGCTTTTTAGCTTTATAAGAAACCTGGTGTAACTTTAATTAGTATTTAGATGATCGTGGTAGAACTGGGAACAAATAGCAGCCGATATTTCGTTTATAGTACGAAACAGGGTGTAAGAGACACCATACCGAACCCCGACGTAGTGTATTCAGACCATCATACTGAGTCGAAAATCATTGAAATTTTCTGCCACAAAATTCATGATTTTTTTACATTTTTTTTCCTTAAAATTGATATAACAATGAGTAAACAGAACACTACCAAAAAAATGTAATAAATATAGCATACGGCCAAAAACTGCTATGTAATCAATCAAACAATATTTAAACATTTCATTCAATCAGCTGGGTACAAAAAGAATACCTACGCATGTTGCAAGTACATTGCGTAGCACCATATGAAACTAATGACTATAAATCCTTAATCTCGCATTTTTATGATGAACTGACTTTTGTATTGTGTTAATTATAAACAGAAAGAGGTTCTTGTAAGTTTTTTGCGTAGCTCAAACTTACACACTGTATATTAGTTAATTAGCTCACACAAAGAAATAATAATCTGTATTCGTTTCTTCGAGTGCTAGCCCCAACCCGGTGCACCATCAATCACAACATGAATCAATTAGTTTCGTATTAATAAAGAATGCATGAACATTCCATATCCTATCTGATTGTTACGTTTTTAGAGAACATTTTATGATTTATGACTATAATTTTGTGTGAAACTAAAGCAGTTGAATGGCTTATGAATCAATCATAAGCCATTCAACTGCTATTGATTTACGTGTAAACATAAAAAATATCGGTTATTTTCAGTTGGATCTGTTGGACTACGCAATTGGATATGGAGAAAGTAGTAATGTGATATGGACTCTATGGAGTCAACCAGACGGTGATACCATTATTACCAGTGAGTTTATTCAATCAATTAAAAATATCAATACATCAATACAAATAAATAAAATTGAAATGGCTGTTTGTAATGTCAAAATAATAGTTATTTTTTAAACTTATACAGTCATTTGCACGATACCTATACCTAAAAATCAGTTTTAAAATTTTTTGTCTGTATGTCTGTTTGGTTCCGCTAATCTCCGGAACGGGTGGACCGATTCCCACGGGACTTTTACTGGCAGATAGCTGGTCTTATAAGGAGTAACTTAGGCTACTTTTATTTTGAAAAAGAATTAGGGTTCCGCGCAAAAATATATAAATATGTAGATGCGAGGAAAGCCGCGCGGGAACTGCTAGTATATTGTATAAATGTCAGTCGCAACCTGGCCATTCGAGCGGGTTATGAAATAACATAAACACAATTCGTGAGGCTCTAGAGAGCACTCAGTATTCAATCATAGAAATGGCGAATAGTTTAGTAGTCACCGTAGCAAAAGAAATTTGTAATCAGCTCTTAAGTATTTG
>OY982574.1:9623400-9678197 GCA_963859945.1 Euplagia quadripunctaria
AATACGGCTTTAAACTATCGTTATACACCCTTTTTGGCCAACCTAACTCGACGTAACCTTTTACTTTACGCAAAGTGTTGTCTTGTTCCGTTTCGCGTTGTAAATCGGTTAACATAATAGGCAGCCCTCCGTCTATTACGAAATTAACATAAGTTGCGCGGTCGTCAGCGATATGTCGGTTCAACTCCGTTTCGGCACTCGCGATGCCCTTTATCGTTGACGATGACTCATTCCGTAAGGGCGCGCGCGACAGATAATCGGCACTGTTATTTTTACTACTAACATACTCTATTACGTAGTTATATGCGGATAAAAATATTGCATACCTTTGTAGTCGGTTTGCTGAAACCTCCGGTATACCACGGTGTGGACCGAAGATGGTTAGCAGCGGTTTATGATCGGTCCTTAAAGTGAAAGGTACAGCGCGCGCATATAAATATTGGTGGAACCGCCTCACTCCAAACACTATAGCCGTAGCTTCTTTTTGAATTTGTGCATATTTTTTCTCGGCAGCTGTTAATGTCCTAGACGCATAACTAATTGGTCGTTCGCACCCATCGCCACTTATTTGCGACAAAACTGCCCCTAGCCCACAGGGAGAAGCGTCTACTGTTAAGATTAGTTTAGCCGTGGGGTTAAAATGTGCTAACACTTTTTCCGACGCCAACTGTTGTTTTATCTGTTTAAATGCACATTCGTGACTTTGGACCCATTCCCACTTAGATTTTTTTTGTAATAAATTGTATAACGGAGCGAGTGTAGTCGAAGCGTTAATCACGAAATTCCGGTAATAATTAGTTAATCCTAAAAAAGATTGTAATTCCGACACATTCTTAGGTCTGGGTGCACGTAGTATTGCTGCGACTTTTTCTGGCGACTTTCTTATCCCCTTCTTGTCAATAATATGGCCTAGGTAATTTACTTCATTTTTAAAAAACTCACATTTATTTTTTTGTATTGTGAGGCCCGCATCAGCCAACCTCTCTAGCACCGCGATTAGCCTGTCCATATGCTGTTTTTTATTGACCCCCGTAATACAAACATCGTCTAGAAATAGTACTACTCCCTCTATACCTGATAGTATGCATTCCATCGCCCTTTGAAATAGTGCTGGGGCGGGACTTAATCCAAAGACTAATCTGGTATGTCTAAATAACCCACGGTGGGTGTTAATGCAAGTCATATTCTGAGACTGCTCTTTAAGACAAAATTGGTTATACGCCATTGACAAGTCTAATTTGCTGAACTGTACGCCCCCAGATAGCTTTGTAAACAAATCATTTACCGTTGGCAACGGATACCTATCGATAACTAGCTGCTTATTAATTGTGACCGAAAAATCTGCACAAATTCTCACTCCACCGTCTTTTTTCAAGACGGGTACTACCGGTGACGCATACTCTGAATATTGAACCGGTTCTAGTACTCCTAATTCAACGAGTCGATCCAATTCTTTATCTATTTTATCTTTCAAAGCATAAGGTACCGCTCGCTCTTTAAAAAATATTGGCTTCGAATCCGGTTTTAAATGTAGTTCCAAGGCGTATTTATTGAATTTACCTAGCTTACCAGAAAAAACAGTAGGGAATTTAGATATAAGATCGTTCACTGTTAAACTTTCGTGCGATCCGCGTATCGATTTGACTGTAGTTGTAAGTTCCAACCCGAAATCGCTTATAAAGTCACGCCCGAGTAATGGTGGACCGCCGTTACAAACAACAAATAAATTCAGTTTACGCATCATTTTTGAGTATTCACCGTCTAAAACAATAAAACCAATTGTTTCCAGCTGTTCTCCTGTATAGCTAAATAGCTTTTTTTTAGTATTTAATAACGGTACTTTGCTGAAATGCAGGTTGTAGGTACTCTGAGAAATAATACTAACTGCGGAACCACTATCTATCTCAAACTCCAGAACTAGTCCGCCCATATTAACACATGCTGTCATCGGCCGTCCATTTTCACAACGGATATTAAAGCACAACTTACCATCGTCATCATCCTCATCTACCCGACCTTCCTCAACGTGTTTAACCTTCATGCTACTCGAACACATCTTTCTCAAATGACCCTTAATATTGCACTTTTTACATTTATAGTTTTTAAACCGGCACTGATTGGATTTGTGATTGTTATAACCGCACACACTACACTTTTCCTTAACTGCGAATACCGAGCCGTTTTCACCGCTGCTGGCGGCCACGCTCGAGCTGTTCGGTACCAGAGCGGCCAGCGCAGCGCGTCTGGCACAACGCACGCTTTCCGCTAACTCCACAGCTTTGGCTAAGGTTAAATCCTTCTGATCCTGGGCAAAGAGTTTGTCTCGCTCGCGTCCTGACATCATACCCATGATGAATTTGTCAAGCAGCGCCTCCTCCAAATTCTTGAACCCGCAGTGTGCTGCCAATCCCCTAATTCTGGCCGCCCACTGAGTGTGGCTCTCGTCTGGGCGTTGTATCGCAGCATAAAAAACAGATTTTTCCGCGAACCCGAGTCGCTTCGGCTCAAAGTGACGGTCTAGTAGTTTAAGAATTTCTTCGTAATCTGTTTCTTCCAACTTCTTGGGCAACGCCAGATCCCTTGCTAGCATGTAGGTAGGTCCAGTGAGGGCACTCAGTAGTATTGCCCTTCGTTTGACCTTCAACTTGTCTGACTCGTCCGTTATATCATTTGCGATATACCATTGTTGTAGCCGAGATTTATAGCTGGTCCACTCTTGTGACAAATGGTCAAAATTTGTAAGTATTCCGAAAGAAACACCGTTAAACGACATTTTTGCACTCGTTGGTTCAAACCGCCTCGTCGCCACTGTTAGATACGCGGGTATATAGGGACGACAGTCAAACACGCTAGTCGATGACACACTAATTTATTAACTTACGAACAGGTTATAGTACCGGGTCGCAGCCGCGGTACGCACATATATAACAATGTTCTGGCTGCTAGAATCCTTCTTCATCATTATGCGCCCGTTAGACGTCCAGCAGTATAAATATTTATTAGCCTTCGCAAAGTTACGGGTCAGGTAGAAAAGACGCTTTATGTTGGTGGTAAGTTGCTCTGCAATATATATAGGCGTTTTGAGACCGTCCATACCCAAATGATGTGAATTTAGTTTGTCGGTAGGGTGATGCTTGTTATGCTCTTTAACCGCAGATAAAAAGGTACTTTTGGTAAGGGTATTAGCGAATTCAACTGTAAGCGTCGAGGTTGGGTGCTCTTTTTTTGACGGTTGTCTCGATACATCACGTATATCTAAAGCTTGGATGTTTAAATCAAGGTGTTTTGATAGTTGCAGAAGCGTGACATAAAGCGTTTTCTTACTTTCATTCGCTTTTTTGGGTACGTTACGAAGCTCTATGCAGGTTTTAACATTCAAGCGTTCAAATATATCTATCTTTTCTTCGAAGGTAGTTAACTTAGAAATCAAAGCGTTACGTTCCTGTTCCATAATTGAGATTTTTGATTCCAATGAAGTCAATTGATCGGCTATAAAAGACATAGATTTTTCTATTTCTATATTTGTTGTTACTATTAAAAAGTTAAAAGCTGAGAAGTCGTGTCTTCTCCACGTACGCTATAGGCAAGATGATATCAAATTTAGCTTCGAAAAACTACTGACTTATTCATGGTGTGGGTGGACTGTGTACAAAAAGTTCAAACCAAGACATTACATTTCTTGATTGGTCTAAAAATCAAATACTTAAATAAGGTACCTATTCATCTTTAGGTGGATTTAATCAGACAGTATATACGTTATACGTTTTAAATAATGTAACTAAATAAAAATACTGAACTGCTAGGTAAACGATATATATAAAAAGACTCTGTTTATTCCTGTTTATGATAGTTTTTAAACTTGACTACGTGTCAAGAAAACTAATACTACTTTGATGCATAGTAGAATATTTTTCATATTTCAAAACAAAAAGTGCAAATTTTTTTTCTTCTTTTTAAAGAAAATACTTACGAAGTTTACAATTTAAAATCTGTTATACTACTCCGAACGTCGCCGCGTCGGACAAATTTTAAAAATTACGAACTTTGGCCTACTATCTTAATTTTTTTTGTTGTTGGTTCGAAAACATTTTATGATTATCGTAACATCTGTATATAGGTAGGTATTTTAAGTACTGTATGTATATAATACCGTGTCGTTACCCTTTGACATATTTCTATCTATGTTATTGTAAGTATGCTTTTTTATAGCATGATAATTATAATTAATTGCAATTGAGTTATTGCCACTAACGTTATCCTTAATTTATTTTTAATTGCGTTCGTTAATTACATTCTACATACTATATTTTAGCTATAATTAAATAGTATACATTCTGTGTGATAGTGAAGACCGGACGGTGAGACATGTCGTACTAGCATAAGCAATAAAGTTATATTATGAACTATTCGTGTTACCACCTTTCGTCTAATCAACTTGTAAACCTATTCATAATTTTGACAGGACGAATTTGAAGAATATTAAAATCGTTTTCAAATCTTCGCAACATTTTTGTAATAAAATTTTATTATTATTTAAGTACTAGCCGTTCTCCTAGTTTCACCCGCGTTTAAGGTCACTGTTCTACTCCTAAGGGTCGTAGCGTGATGTTACATAGCTTCATAAGACTGGCTAATTATAAACAAAAAAAAAATCGAATCCGACTGGTAGTTCCAGAATTTAGCACGTTTAAACAAATAAACAATCTCTTCAGCTTTATTATATTAGTATAGATGCAAAAGTTGGCATGGTGCTCCTAAAAAAAATACCACTACAAAAAAAACAATTCATTATTTGTTTACGGAATGAGATCTTCATATTGCTGGAGAAATGCAAGAACTTACTTTGAAGAGAAATGAAGTTTACCCTACTAGTAACACGCAGCAGAATTTGATAAAAATGCATTAAGAAAAAAGAATGACTACTCGATATTTACAAGAACTGGATCACCTGAAGTATGCCTATATAATAAAAATGCATATTGGTATGTGAGCTAACAAATATAGTTTACTAAAACTAAAAAACACGCTTTTATGGCAAACCGAGCTACCTCGTAGCCACTAACAGTTCCATTATCCACATCCTGGCTCCATCGTCAGATTTTTTTATGGTATAGGGGGCAAACGAGGAGACGGGTCACCTGATGGTAAATGACTACGGCCGCCCATTGGCACCTGCAACTCAAGAGTCACAAGTTCGTTGCCGCCCTTTAAGGTGGGAGTAGGAGAAGAGAGGGGAAGGGCGGGAATAGGGGAGAGGGAAGGGTTAGGGCCTCCGGTAACCTCACTCACGCGGCGAAAAGCAATGCAATCATTGCTTCACTGGCAATTTCTGTGAGGCCGTGGTATCATATCACTCCGGTCGAGCCGGCCCATGCGTGTCGAAGCATGGCTCTGTTATTATCCGGATATCCGGTATTATTGATTATTGCTTATTAATGTACGGGGTCTTCCACAAATAATAAAAAGGTAGTTAATAAAAATCCCAGTAGTAACTTTTTTATTATTTGCGTTTGTAAAAATGTATGAATTTGGATATTTTTTCACCAATTACTTTCAAAACTATTTACTTTTGAAACCAGTTTTTCTAATATCTCAATAATTATAAATTTTCCGTCATAAATTTGTTGAATTCGGCCTACCGAGTTAGAAATAATCCTAATTATGCTATTCATTCAATATTCATATGGTAGGATCATTATGATCTGATTCTAAAAATATAACCACAAATTATCGTTTTGTTTTTTATCCTTCGATACAATAAAAAAGTTGCATAAAACCATCTCTACATAAATATTTAAACTAAACTGAATAATATGTTTTAATTTTAGAACACTGAGTAGACATAAGCGCCGCCGCCGCGAGGTGTGACCTTTGTTTTAAAGCATTTTCATTTAATTTCTTCAGGTATAACACAATAACAAACAAAATAAACATCATAAAAATACTTTTTTCTTAGTTTTTATCAATATCAGCTATATGATGATACCTTCGGTATATTTGATCGAAAGCTATCCAAAATAAAATCTTTCTTTAAACTTAAACGTTTCTGGTTAGTAGTAGTTAGCAGGATAAAAATATTTTGGCCTGTTCTGAGGAAACCATATTCTACACCCTAGTGGAATGGTCAGTGTGGGTCCAGCGTCACGACCTCGAGATGGCTGGAGATGTGGGAATCCTCTAGTTCGGTAGCACGGTAACATAGCTATATGGTACGGAGAGTGCATGGGACTCCGCGGCCTCATTTTGGGAGGAGGTGACGTACGCCAAAGGGGCGGGGAAAAGGGAACGGGAGAGGACAAGCACTCACTCATCCTGCAGTGTACACACGAGGCGCCGTAAAACTTATGTCTCAGGGCCTCCATGAGCGCTGGTCTCAAGACGCCAACAGAAATAAAAAGCCCAAGACAAAAAAGCGGCGTGTTTCCACCACAGCTTCCTCTTACGACTGCGAGGCTATCTGTTTTATGAACTGGTAGTCAAGTCTGTCAGAGGTCCTACTTAGGATTTACTCGATTCTCTGGCCATAAACTAACTACAATTGTATCATTTAAACATAATTTACCGTTCATATTATTAGGAATGCTATAGATGAATTCCAGGACGCTTCACCCCTTACTAAAGGGGCCTTGCCGGGTCCGAAACTTGATGGGCCCCGAAATAAACACGTGACGCGTCACGTGTGTATTTCAGGGAGGTATAGAGTAATAAGCACATAACTTACTGGCAATGGCAAATATTAATTAAATATTCAGATAAATTAATTCTCTAAAAAAAGACAACTCTAACGTCGCGGCGTCGCGTCGTGAGAACAGAAACGAGGTGCGCGATAGAAAAAAGGCAACTTCTAGGTGAATATAACCGTAGGTAATTAGTCTGTGCGCGGAACAAGAGTCGCTATTTATTTAAATGATTTGGCGGAGTGAAACTTCTGTACCTGTACCATTATGTATTTTGTGCCTATATGTAAGCAACTTTATAGAGGAGCTGATCAGCACCAGAGCCGGGTGTCATATTGGAGGAGAATGTTTAAATTATATCAATTATGCTGATGGTATATTATGGTGCTGCTTAGGCTCAGCCCTTCGGTCAATGGCGTAAGAAGGCTTATAGAAATTTGTGAAAAAATACACACTCCAACTCCACCTTACCTACAAAGTCAAGAAAACAGAAGTTATGGTATTTAAATATGGAAAAGGCCCCCAGATAGAGTACTGCCGATTAAACTGTAAGAACGGATCTAAACATTTACAAAAAAATTAAATTTCTTATAAATAATTAATAATAAAAAGTAAACGGTCATATTATAAATGAAAACCTGACAGACGATGATGATTTAGAAAGACAAAGACGTAGTCTCGCGTATAGAAGATCTAGACGATTCTTTGACTGTTCAAACTAAGTAAAAATTATTATGTTCAGGGCTTACTGTCATTCGTTCTACACCAGCCAAATTTAGTATAAGTACACGAAGAGTGCGTATAATACTCTACGCATCCCGGATCACGCTCAACTTGCCCTGGCGCGATGGTGGCGTAATGCGACTGGCATGTTCGCTGAGAACAAAGTTGCTGATTTCTTTGCAAACCTCAGAAAGCTCAAGTCCTTTTTTACGCGAATCAGTGAATGTACCAAAAGTATTGTCACCGCTTTTCATCGTAGTGTACCTACGCCTGGAGGGATATAAAGTAAATATAATGTTTAGGAAATACGGGTGGATTTATTTATTTTGTCTCTCTTAGCGATGAAACGGGATTTCGTGTTTGTCTTTTTCTTTAGCTCTTTGTTTATTTTAATTTTTTTTAAATATTTATTTCTCTAATTGGGTATCTTATGCCTGAAATATACTATTATTATTATTATTAACCACGCGGCTGCCTAATGATCCCCAAGCGGGTAACGATGCTTGTAAACACTCGCAATAAAATTGGTGTCCTCACGCGGGTACGTTCTCTCTGGCCACGTTACAGACTTGCTCAGGGTACATCCTGTGTCTTATCTCGACTAAAGAGTAACGTAAAAATCAAATAAACGAAGAAATGTTAGCCTCATTCCCCTAAGTAAGTCGCCATTATTTATTATATTTAGCTAAATATGACAGTCAGGGACAGAAGCATTAAAAAGCACTAATACATCCTTAGACACCCTTATTATAATTTAATTCCACTGAATAAATTTGAAATGCCAGACTGACAACATTAAAAACTCGGCCCTTATTGTTTTAGTGATTTACTGAAAGGCCTATTCGAGTTCAGGAGACAAAATCGCGTACTGCCTTCTGTTACTCACATTGATAGAAAATCATTAAATTAATATTTTTTTTATTTACTAAACAAATACGTACCTTGTAATCTTGACCTCAAAGTATCTAGTGGATAAAATATAGCCATGCCCACAACGCTACCCTGAAAAAAAACATTGATAGATATTTTGATCGATTACTACATCAAAGTTTATCAACAATAATATCGTCTACACCCATTAGTGTAAGTACCTACTCATATTTTTAGTCATAAACATAGAATTACGTACCGTGGCTCCTGCAACAGCGTGCACTAAAGTTTCATAGCTAAGTAATGATGTAGTCATTTTTTATTAATATAAGGCAACCTAAACACACAATAATCTTCCGAGATCCTTCGTACTTTGACCCCTTGTCCTCGAAAAAATCAGAAAATCCTTCCGCACGGCGAGCTATAACTTGCACCAGCAAGCGTGCGAATCGATCGCACTAACTTCAGTGATTATTTTACTCTTTGCTTCAGTGAATGATAAGCCATAGAGTAGTGCATAATATGAATGAGCACAGATTACTATTCGAATGAGTTCATTCAATGAATACATACCTGTTCTACCGTAAGTATATTAAGTTTATGGTTCTACCTAATAAGTTAATAACGGTAAAGAGTACAGTAGCGGTGTAAAGGACAGACCTTACTTACGAATTTCACGATAACCGCGTGTAATATAATATTAGTCCACTTAATAAGCCGAAAAGTGGTGGAACAGCACTGATTTAAAAAAAAAATGTTTCTACTTGTTCCTTACACCTTCAGAACCGTTCATCACCACTAACCTCTGCCTTGGTATGAAAAGTAAATAAATAAGGGTAGTTTTCCCACCTCCAAAGCATTAGTAAAAGTGATAAAAAAATCTAAATTTAACACCCACGGGTCATCACCTCATTACCTGACCATGGCTATTGGTGAAGTGGTATGTCAGAATCGAACCGACTAAAACCACACGGTGTTCCGTCGCAAGTGAGTCTATCGCTCGCAAGGGACTCGGGTATGCCCTAGGAACGAAATCCCCGAGAATCGTGGCAGACTTTGGCCACCTTCAAACAGAAGGCAGCCACACCATTGCTAGCGGAAGGCCTTGCCCTCCTTCCGGTTTAGAGAGGCGCACGCGGAACACGTCGCGCCACCGTCTCAGGCCTGCTTCTGCTAGGGTAACGGGCAGCCTCACCCGTTACTCAACATCCACCCTGGTCAATCACTCAAAACCTGAGTTACCTAATACAATTTGTAAAATACATTGTAATGAATGTAACCACGTGCATTGGCGAGTAAAGAACCCAAAGTATTTTCTAAAATTGATTTATTTATTTATTACACACACACAAACTATCATTACAGGTTATTTTCCCATTTCAAAAGTCGGACCAGACGATATAAACAATAATTTACATAATTTATATCAACAAAACTCATGAATATAACTTATATCAACAAAATAAGTAATTACTAAAATCATTTTGCGAGTTATTTTTAAAGGATATAACAGATCACTAAGATTTAGCAATAACTCAATTCAACCACCACCACTACCGAATAACATAAATCCGATTTGGGCATTTTGTTTTTATTTACGGGGAATACCATCCTGCCATGCGTGCGCTAAGCTACGCGTTATCGCCCCTACTGACACTTGTACCGTCGACGGTATTATACTAAATTGGTAGGTATATAAAACGCGACCTCAAGCGAGTGATGTAGCTCTGCTATTGGGTAGGTGCGTCTTCTGTGGGACGAGAGAGTACTGAGAGGCGACGGAAAGAGTATGGTACCATACTCTTTCCGCCGCCTCTTTTGCCAACATCACCTCAAAGCAAAATGAGGCGGCGGAATTCCAAGCTCTCTCGCTGCGGACAATGGACAGAACCATGGTCTCAAGAGAAAGGCTTCCCGCACCAATAGCCATCGTGAGTTTGAGGCGCTGGCGCTGTTGAACACATATTGAGCACTCTACTAAGGTGCGGAGTGCAGTGTCCTTGCGACAGCCTTGGCAGTGGTATCAAATAACACTCTGAAAATACTTGAAATATATATATTAGGCTGCCGATAAGCAAGTGACACTATTTTTGTTACACCAGTGGTGAAAAAGAAGCAATAAAGCGAAACCTGATACCCCTGCGTTATCAAATCTAGGCTTAACGATACACCAATAACCGCTATCCTTGAACAACTTTTACCTGCCGTCACCATCATCCTTATGGCTAAAGGCTTATATACGTCCATTAGTCAAAGTATCTAACCCCTCTCTCTCTGATCACTTTCCTATTTCTATTCTTCCTTTCCTCTCCAAGATCCTAGAAGACTGCGTACATGAGCAACTCTCTCGCTTTTTTCACCAAAACAACTTGCTCAGTACCTACCAGTCAGGATTCCGAACTGGACATAGCAGTGTCAGGGTTGCTTAAAGTGACTCTCGATATTAAGGCCACCGTGGAAGAAGGCAAATTAACTGTACTAGTCCTAATAGCCTTCTCAAACGCCTTCAACAGCGTGAGTCACCACATCTTATTAACAATACTTTCCCACCTAATGATCTCCGATGATGCACTGGAATGGTTCTTGTTCTATCTTCGAGGACGTCAGCAGTCTGTCCGAATCGATGAGTCTTCATCGACGTGGCGTGACCTCGACTCTAGTGTTCATAGTCATAGTGTGTGTATACTTTCTCCTCTTCTCTTTTCGTTATTTATCAATTTCATAACCCACGAAATTCAGTGTTCGTATCACTAGCATGCAGATGATTTACTGATCTACTTACATGGAAGAGTAGACAGTTTGGACGAAGCTATAGGTAGCAGAAATCGCGACCTGGAGACAATAAAAAACTGGCCCAATAGATTCGGCTTAACGGTGAACCTATCTAAATGCCAAGTGATCATTATAGGAAGCCCTAGAATGACTAGGAGAATTGATACCAATAGAATTACCAAAATCATCCATAATGACTCTGTTTTGCCTATTAGTCCCTCGCTCAAGGATCTTGGTCTACACATCGACACAACCCTCAATTGGCAGAATACATTGCTATGTTTTTATCGCCTAAAAATATTTCTCCCAATCAATACAAAGACCCCAACCCCGCACCCAACTGTCATGGTTACCCATAAGACAACGCCGCAGTTTGAGGGCGTTCACTATGTTGTACTCCCTACTCCACTCACCTAACTCACCCACTTATCTATATAACATCTAACTTTCAATACATCTTTTGTTTTTGTGCGTGTGGAAACCCCCTCGGTCCGTCACCCCACCGGGGTTTTCGTTGGGGCGGTGTGTCGGAATCGAACCGACTAAAACCACACGGTGTGCCGTACTGCGCCTTAAGTAGGAGGGATCCGGGAACAGCTTTTATTAAGACATCCAGAACCCTCCTCGCGCCTGCCCGCAAAAGCTCGGGTACCACGTTCGGGTAAAAACCTCTCAATTCGGCGACGTCCAGGCACACGTGGACGCCGCCTCCTCGTGAGAGGCCACTATAGCGGGTGGAGGGGAAAACCCGTCCAAACCACCCGCGGCCACACTCAGGACGGCATGAGGCGCTGGTAAGCGCGCCTCCACCTCCCGATTCGCCGGCGGCGAATTGAGTCCGAGTGGAGGTCGTCCTCCCGGACCCTTTCCGCCGCCTCCTTCTGCGAGATGACTTCCTCACAGAAGGTTGCGACCGCGCTAAAATTCCTGTCGCTACCGGCCATAGAGCGTATGACAGCCGATAGCGACAGATCCTCTCTGATGACTGCAGTGAGGGCCCGACGCTGCGCCACTTAACTGGGGCAAACCACCAGCGCGTGCTGAGCCGAGTCCTCACTGCAGTCGCAGTGGTGACAGGCGGGACTCAATTCCCTCCTAGCGACCGAGTGCAGGTACTTCCCGAAGCAGCTGTGCTCGGAAAGAACTTGCGTCAGTCGGAAAGAAAGGGTCCCGTGCTGCCGCCCTGCCCACTCCACGATGACCGGCTGGAGCGCCTCCACGGCGGTAAAGCCAGAACTTTCAATATATCTGCTCTAACCATGCCAGAAACCTCCGCTCTGCTAATGACCTTCTCCTTCTTTGTCCTTCTCATAATTCCAGTATGGTTCATTCTTTGTTCGCTGTCCAAGCTGTAAACCTCTGGAACGCGCTTCCACAAGAAGTCAGGATGTCCGCTAACCGGTTTACTTTTAAGGTTAAAGTACATTTACAGTAAGTTTACAAGCGTCTTTATCATTTATGTATTTATATTTATGTATGTATGAATATACGTACGTATGTACATATATTTACTAGTTGTGTATGTATATCTAGCTAAGCTAAGCTAACATTGATGTAGGCTTATTAATAAAATATATATTTTTTAATTCCTTTATCTTATGGTAGTTATGGTTATTAAATATACAGCTGCCACAGACAGTTCTGCATCATCCAAAGGTTGACTGGAAGAAAATGCCTACGGCATTAAGTCCGCCTTATACAATGTATTTGCAGGAAGTATAAATAAATAAACATAAATAAGAAAGAAAGAAAGAAGAAAAAAAATAATAATTTATTTCTTAAGTATATTTTTCTTTGGCAAAAGTTTGATCTAAACATAATATTGATCCGCATATTAAATAAATTATTTTTGTCAATAAACCGTCTCGTACTTAATCAAGGCTAAGTTTACTGATACTAATTTTTTAATGCATTTTAGATAATTAATATACCCAAGTCCAAATCCCTAAGTAATTCGAATTAGGAATATACACCGAGATGTTATAATAGTTGTGGATGGAACCGGAACGAAAAACCTTGTAAAAAAAAAAATGTTGAAAAAGCATGTCCTTGGAGTTTCTTGGCTGTTCTTCTCCACAGGATCTACGTATTGAAACAGGCAACTAGCTTCACGACCGACTTATATTGACTGACTCTTACTCCCGACAGTGCAAAAATACCTACAATGGGTTTACTTGAAATAAATAATTTTGATTTTGAGTGAACCTAGAGTACCTAGTTAGTAATACCATTAAACTATGGTCACTATACTGGTTATAATAAAACGGTTGGAATTCAAATACTTAGGCCATGTTGAACGTTTCTGGATTCTGATATCTAAAACCATGTATTAGAGGTGCGAGGTCTGGGCTGTATGGCGGATGCGTCATCAGTTCTACATTTGAAGCCTTCAAATCTTCCATTACCTTACCGGAAATTGAGAAATTAATAAAGTATTAAAACTGTTATTTATAATTCGGTCAATATTTTAGTTTTAAAGTATTAACACATTTTTACGTATCTGTATTACAATTATTAAGCATTCATTAACAATATAAGACTGATTCATTTTTGTTTGTATTATTATAATATAAAAAAATTGGGTTCGACTAGTATTCAATTCACGACTCAACTCGACTGTAAATTGTTGATTATTTCAAATCTTGCATCGCGCGTCGATAGCTACTTAGCGACCATCGCGGCATCGAGCATATCGCATCGCGATATTGACTCGAAACCATCGACGTCGAGGCGACGCGACGATTGAAAACCATCGAAGCATCGAGCATATCGCATCGCGATATTGACTCGAAACCATCGACGACGCGGCGACGACTGAAAACCATCGAGGCATCGAGCGTATCGCATCGCGATATTGACTCGAAACCATCGATGACGATTGTAAACAATCGAGAATTATCGAGATGTTTTAACAATCGAAACAATCGACGTAAACATCTCGCAATCGCCCATCGCTAGTCTATGGTATGTACATATGCATGTAGTGGGGGACTCTCTGGATGCAAAACGCGTCGTGCAAGTCCAGCAAGCAGTATTTAATGTATATTTATATATAATTCTGACGTACGACAAGACTATTCACGATCGTTTTGCATCGTGCATCGTGCGTGTCCTTGGCGGGACGTACGTCAGACACGATGGTGCGTACGGCCTTTTACGTGCGCTAAACACCTCCCTGCCGCTCGACCGCTGGCGAACATAATACGCAGTCTCGCGCAGTGGGTTGCCGACAGCTGCATCGAGCGCTCACGTTTTAAATTTTAAAGTACAAAAACGTAATTCGAAATCGTATTGATACAGTCAAATTCACGGTGAAAATTGACATGGTTTCTGATAGTTTATATATATGGGTATATGGATGTAGATCCAGTAATGTATGATGATATAATATAGAAGTATAATGATGTAGTTTTTTTTTGTCTATACTTTTGCTATTTTGGTTTCTTGAGGCTGTGAATTTAACTGTTCTAATAATTTATTGATGTTTCTCGTTAGAGATTTGGTTAAGCGAGGTCGCGCTTTGGTGATAATTTTTTCATAGAAGCGCGCATTTGTTGTTAAGTGATTCGAATTGATGAATTAAAGATTTTTTTATTCGAGATCGCATGGCTACGGCGTTAAGTTTTTCGTGGTAGCGTGCATTCGTTGTTAAGTGTTTGGTATTAGTAAACTTACGAGGACGTGGTATTCAGTGTTACATATTTCTAAGTCAGTATAAAACTTCTCTTAATTAATATAGGCTTTTTTATAAAAATATAGATATTGAATATTACGTAATAATAATTATAGTTTAAAAACTAAAAAACACGCTTTTATAGAAAATTCAACAAAAAAAAAATAATTCGAATTATTGCATTTTCATCGGTCTTTGACACGTGTGCAAAATTTAAATGAAATCTGGCCGTATAAAGTGGGTCAAAATCGCGCCCAAAAGAGTCGGTTACAAACATACAAACAAAGATACAAGTGAAGCTAATATAAAGCGTGTAAAAAGAGGTAGCCCTAAACTCACTTACGGCAACGCAACCATGCGCTATTGCGAGGCAATAATAATCGTTTTAAGAACATTTAAGATCATTTTCGCATGCAGCGAAAGAGTAGGTAGTTAAAACGGTAGGTATGGACGTTTTTGTAGGGAGTGATTTATCTGTTACGAAGTAACTACTTAGTAATCTGTGCTTATATATATAGTTTAATTTTCCTTTTGTGTTGCTGTGTCGAAAAGCAATGAGTTAATTATGGCTAATTATATTCCAAAGCTTTTTACTAAAATTTGAGCAACAGGTCCAGAAGTAATTGGTAGTTTTGTTTCATTGTAGTTTATAAATGATCAAGATGGACAACGTTAAATCTAAAATTTATAATCCTTCAACATAGAATCACCAGCGCCATCGAATTACGAACAAAACCTTCTTCAATAAAACTCAGAAGAATATTTTATTTCGCTAGATCATTTCGAATGCAAGTTACTTGTAAATTCGATACTGAAAAAAGAAATACATATGTCATTTAAGTTTTTTTTTATAGTTTTCCTGAGTTACATTTTCTAAGGAGTTTTCTAGTAATTGTGGCATTTTTAGGGGTTTTTGACTTTAGGGGCCAGTTTCCGAAATTGTGGAAGACGGGGAAACTGGTCCTCATCCAGAAGGCGGGGCGCCCAACAAACTCACCGTCTGCCTATCGGCCCATCGTGTTGCTCGACGAGGTGTGTAAGCTCTTTGAGCGAATCATCGCGGAGCGCCTCGTCGAGCACCTTTCGAGAGTGGGGCCGGATCTGGCGGATAACCAATTTGGTTTCCGCCGGGGGCGCTCCACTGTGGATGCAATCATGCGCGTAAGGGCTCTGGTGGAGGAAGCAGTATCCCGGGGTGAGGTGATGTTGGCGGTGCTCTCGACATCGCCAACGCATTCAACACCTTGCCCTGGAGTTTCATCAGAGAGGCGCTCGTTTTTCACGGAGTGCCTCTTTACCTTCGCCGTATTGTCGGGGCATACCTATCGGAGAGAGCCGTAATCTACCCGAGTCGGGCAGGATATGGTCGGCGAGAGATGTCATGCGATGTTCCACAAGGTTCGGTGTTAGGGCCATTCTTGTGGAACATCGGATACGACTAGGTGCTTCGCGGAGTGCTCTTGGGAGGTGTAGCCGTCACTTGCTACGCTGACGACACCCTCGTGACGGCGCGAGGCAAGACGCACCGCGAGGCTACCATAAAAGCCACGGCCGGTGTCGCTCAAGTCGTTGGAAGGATCCGGCGGCTAGGTCTTGAGGTGGCCCTACATAAATCCGAGGCCCTTTGTTTCCATGGGCCTCGGAAAAGACCTCCAGCTGGATCTAGCCTTATCGTGGGAGGTGTTCGCATCGGCATCGAGCCTTCGATGAGATATCTTGGGCTTATACTCGATAGTCGATGGGATTTCGGATACCACTCCCAGAATCTGGCTCCCAAACTTATGAGGACGGCAGCTGCGCTTTCGCGGCAACTTACGGGGGCCCGACACCTCCTGTAGGAGGCTCTACAATGGTATCGTGCGGTCCATGGCCCTATATGGGGCCCCAATTTGGGCGGAGAACCTGACGGCTCACAATGCTGCCATATTGCGGCGACCACAGCGAGCGATGGCCGTCAGAGTCATAAGGGGATACCGCACGGTTTCCTTCGAAGCGGCGAGTCTCCTAGCCGGAACTGCACCATGGGACCTCGAGGCGAAGACACTTGCGTCGTTGTATCAATGGCGCAAGGAGCGAGAGCTGGGGCCCACTCCTCAGGAAATTGAGGTGCAACGGTCTCAGCTCCGTCAGGTCTTAATAGCAGAGTGGAAAGAGCGACGTGAGCGACCGAGCGCAGGGCACGCCACAATTGTGGCGGTAAGACCCATCATGGAGGATTGGCTGGAGAGGCAGCACGGCAGCCTCTCCTACCGGCTGACGCAGGTGCTGACCGGCCACGGCTGTTTCGGAAAGTACCTGTGTCGCATAGGCCGGGAGCCAACGTCTGCGTGCCATCACTGCGGAGGCTGTCGCGAGGATACTGCACTCCACACTCTTGTGGAGTGCTCAGCGTGGATGCAACAGCGCCACGACCTCGCGGCGGCTATCGGTGTGGGAAGCCTCTCGCTGGAGACCATGGTTCTGTCCATGGTCCAAAGTGAGAGTGCTTGGGAATCCGCCGCTTCTTTTTGTGAGGAAGTGATGTCCACTTAAGAGGCGGCGGAAAGGGAACGGGTGAGGACTAGTACTCTCCCATCCCGAAGAAGAGGCACCAGGCGCCGGAGAGCGCAGAATGATCTCCGGCCTCCATGAGCGCTGGCCTGGGGGTAACGGGTAAGGCTGCCCGTTACTCTAGCAGAAGCAGGCCTGAGATGGTGGCGCGACGTGTTCCGCGTGCGCCTCTCTAAATTGGAAGGAGGGCAAGGCCCTTCGCTACCAATGGTGTGGCTGCCTTCTATTTGAGGGCGGTCAAAGTCTGCTAGGGTTCTCGGGGACTTCCTTTCTAGGGTATACCCGAGTCTCTTGCGATAGACTCACTTGTTACGGAACACCGTGTGGTTTTAGTCGGTTCGATTCCGACATACCACCTCACCAATAGCCATGATGAGGTGATGACCCATGGGGGTTTCCACATGAAAAAGAAAAAGGGACTTTAGTTTAGGGGTAAATAGTTTTTGGAGTTGGCAACACTGCCCTATGACACTGACAAGATTTTGACAGAATGTAACGAAAAAATTTGTCCACAAACCAAAAGTTGAAGTTGGATTTAGGATCATAACTTGTATAATTATAAAACACATGACATTGACGAAATTCCTGCGCTGATTCTTCGCGTGGAATAGTCCATAACAAATAATATATACGTATAGGAGGATATACAATATACAGGAGTACATACATTTTAATTAGTATTGTAATGTGTATGTAAAATAGGTACATACCTAGATTGTTTGATTATTAGATTGCGAAGCCCTTACGGGGTACATGTGTTCTGTGGCCACAGTTGAAATTGAGATTATTTTGATGTTTGGATCACTAATTTGTATATATTAATATATCACTAGTTATTCCTTTGTAAATCATGAAAGCTTTTATGGCAGAGGACAATCTTTGCGCCCAAAATTTATTAAGGCTAGTGTCTCATGGAAATGCTATAGTTGCTGAAATATTGAGACTTAAAGATCATAAGCCTGCTACTTATTTGTAAGTATCATTTATTTTTACTTAAAACTTTACAAATTGAGAGTATAATGAAATTACTTTTATAGTATAGTTTTGCCAGTGCAATAATATACTTCTTATAAAATCAACTTATAATAAAACTAATGACATTTATTGCAATACTTACTTTCTTCAATTACTCAAAATATTGTTAATAGCATAAAGTAATTATTAACCAATATTAATAATACATTTATAGTAATGTAATATTTGTTTCAGGCTTTATTAATCAAACTGAAGTGATATTTACCAAGTCTAACACTATATTTTACTCCTTACAGGTTAGACAGTAAAGATACACAACAAAAATACCAAGATGTTATTATGGATTTCAGTTACTTTAAGATTTCTGATGTGCAAGAAAAGAAAATTAATACAAATTCAGTAAGTATGTCTACTCTGAACCATACAAAAACTTGTAAAAATACTAAATGTATCATCAAGTGGTCATTGAAAGAGGTTATGCCAGTAGTGTAGCAATAGGGTGGCAGAACAAGCAAAATGCTACATGCCCCTGAACACAGGAGGCACTAATTACAAAATGTATTAATGAATTCAGCGCAGGGCCTCAGACGGTATAGTTATGAGACTGGGCTATGTCTCTCTTAATACCTAAACTAGTGGGCCACATTCTTTCAGCTAGTCAGCTATTGTATTTATGACAATCGTTAACATTTAAACTTTGCATGTTTATTTGAAATATATTTCATTATTATTTTTCACAATTTATTGTTATGTAGAGGAAGGGTAATAAAAATTACAATACATTTTAAATAAAAATAAGGTCTATATTACAGCATTGAAAAAATTATAAATTGGAGTAAACTATTGTCAAAACATTGAAATAGAGATTTACACCATGAATATTATTTCTTCACTACATATTATAAAACAAAGGGCCCGCTGCGTCTGTCTGTTCGCGATAAACTGACAAACTACTGAACGGATTTTGTGTAAGTGATTAATGAGGAAGGTTTAGGTATATAATTAGTACCCGTGCGAAGCCGGGGCGGGTAGCTAGTAAAAACTATTTGGTCAGCCTTTTAAAAAATTATTACATTCAGCATTTTAAAAAATTGTTTACAGAAATTGCAAGACCTAGATGATGAATTGAAGGAAAAATATCTAGAACTTATAAACAGATTCTACCTGCTCTTTGAAAATATTTATCAGTACATAGTTGATTTAAATTCATTTATTGAACAGCTGAATGATAATACATTTATTCAACAAAATATGGAAACAGTAATGAAGGATGTAGAAGGTAAACAACTCTTGGTAAGTTGCCATGGCCAGTTTTTTCATGTTCCGTGTATAGGTGAATGCTAACATTGTAACTTCAATTGTTTTCACAATATTGCAAAATTCTAGTAGAAGTAAGTAATCTTTTACATGTTTAACCCTCCCCTATAACAACTAACCCTCTTTACATTTGGTTTAAGAGTGCGTTCAGATGACGGGCGGCGGCCGTGTGCCCGACTCGTGGCCACCGCCCTTATAGTGTTCTCATGGCGAGCGTTTCACGGGTGTTCAACGCGCGTTGTCGCAGTTCAATTCGAATTCTGTATTCGCTGAAGATGGGCCTAAAAATAGCCTTGTGTTTTGTGATTTTATATCGAGATCAGGAACAGCAACAGAAGAAGAGACGACGATATTGGGTTCATCCATTTTAACTAGACATGCGCAAACCATGTTCGACATGGGATTGAACCTGGAATGGTTCTTTTCCTTGTCGGAACTAGTTCCAGGAAACATGTCCGAGGAACTGTCTAGTTTCTTAGTTTTATCTGGACATTACAGTTAACAGTTTTATTTCGGTTCAGATAGCTCCTCGGACATACATGGTGGTTGTAAACAATATCAATTGATTTTCCTTCATACTCACAAACATGCGTAGGACTGTCAACCAATAATGTACAAATAATAAAATAGAGTAAATAGACTTAAAATATTTTAAATTAATATATTGGCTGGGCCTTTAAAAATCGATTGATAGTATATATACATAATTAGGTAATATTTATATTAATTGTACATCATAATACATAATATACAATGTGTATATGTAGGTATTTATTTATAATTACCAACATAAAAAGCAGCTGAGGCACTTTTGATGCCTTCAATCGTTGCACGTCTGCACAGAAGTGGCGGTGGACGGCCCGGAGCGCAACCCTCGTAGCATACGGGCCGGCCATACGTCACTCGGACAGTTCGTTATTCGTTCCACCATTCAATACCGCTCCGGCCGCTCCTCCAATCGTTCCGAGTTCCGAGGAACTTTAGAACTATTAGGTTGAGTAAGTCGGAAAGAACTAACATAGTTCCGACTGCGGGCATAGTTTCAGCAACTACTACAAATGTTACTATGACAAATTAGAAGTCAATCTAAAATACTCAGTATTTTTCGTTATCAATCAGTCGAAAATGTATGTAAAATATATGTTTCTATTGAAACTTCGGAATAAAAAATAAAATAAAATAAATTGGAAGAAACATACGGAACCTGAATTTTTATATATATATACATAACATACTATATAGATTTATTTTTCATCTGCATATTAGTGAGTTTTGAATTAATATTTAAAATTTGAAATTTTAATGTGAAATAAAAATAAAAGTAAGTATTATTATACTATAGTATTTTTATTTAATAAACTGCATACAATTAAGTGTCACCGAAATCATGCTTTGTGAAAAATGGTACACGGACTTTTATTTAAATGACCGAATCCTTTTACTACAATCACTTGTCGACGGGTTGAAAACGCGCGCTTATGTGAACGAATGTACAGAAAACCAATGATCTCAAGACGGGCGGTGGCATGTAAACGACTTGAACAAAATGCGTGTTCTTGTCGACGCGCGTCAACGCGCGGTGGCAAAACACGCGTCCAACGCCCGTCATCTGAACGTGGCCTAAAAGAACATAACATTTGACATCGACAATTTTTTTTTACATTTATAGAAACAAAATAGCACATTGCCATATAATTAATTAGTAAACTTTCTGTTGTTCTAAAACATAATCTTCATACTTAAACATTATTTTATACTTTGTACTTCTTTTTACCCGCGTAAGGCTCGGTGCTGTGGGAACATCGGGATAAAAAGTAGCCTACGTATTAATCTAGGTTTCCAGCTATCGACATACCAAGTTTCATCGTAATCGGATGTATTATCGTATAGGTTTCATCTTGTAGGTAGTGACATAATCCCGTTGCTGTAGAAATCTTGGAATTTTTTTATCAAAAAACTGCGACAAGTAGTTTTAAATTAGTCTCTTGATGTTAACCTAACACTACCCAAAGAATTCTGAAGAGACCGAAACAGGTGAAAATCTGAGGGCGCACGGTCAGGACTATACGATGGGTGCATTAACACTTCCCCAAGCTCTCTCAATTTTGCTGAGTGGCCAAAGATGTGTGTGGTCTGGCGTTATCATGATGAAAGACCACTCCTTTTCTGTTGATCAATTCAGGACCACTTTGTTGTCCGTCTGTCTGTCTGGCTGTCTGTCAAGACCTTTTTCTCCGGAACCCTTACACGCATCAAGTAGAAATTAATACCGAATACATAAGTCGTAACGTCGTAACATTTCGCAGGTAAATCAAAATCTATAGAGTACTTCCCATTCACCTAGAATCATGAAATTTGAAAATGGTAGGAAAAAATCTGAATGTCATTAATTTGTTGTTATTTCACATAAAAAAAAACAGTTTTTGTGATTACCAACTTATATTTTGCGGTTGGATTGTTGACTTTGTCGTACATCGCTACCGCAAAGTTAAATTTGTCTTTCTAAAAAGACGGGCAAAAGTCTTGATTCCCGAGATGGACGTACGATGTCGGAAGTCGGAAATCTACCGAAATCTCAAGGAGAGTCGCAAACAAACATTATGCGACTCAACTAAACAATTGGGCAATACTCTAGATATAAATATAAAATTCAATGATATTATACGTGATATTTATAAGACTTAACTCAAAAGCCATCTTCAATCCAGCTGTAGACTTTACATCGGTCCTACTCCTACTAAAATACACGGTCATCAAGGTGGAAAATATTTTGATAAAAATAAGAATAATGAGCAAAAATTAAACACCAACCATATAAAGTCTTACGCACCTATAAGCCTTTGTATATGTCACCGTCAGACTGTGAACATCGTTAGTTTATAAACAATTTTACGATATTATAAACTGACGAAAAATTGTGCGCCATTTACAATTTAACGTATCATTTTTCGATAGTTATAATCTATCATTGTCACATATTTAAACCGGAGACCCAGGACTCCACGATGTGGCCGCCTACTGACCAAGAGGTGGCCAAGCAAGGGTACCCGGAGGCCTCCTTCTTAGGGTATACCCAGGTCCCCAGGCCCCCTGGTGACGGAGACGTAACACCGTGTGGTTTTAGTTAGTTCGATTCCGACATCCCGTGATAACCCTTAGGAGTATCCACACGAAAAAAAGTGCTACGAAAGAAATGGTTAGCCTTAATTTCTTTTGTTTCTAGAATAGAATATGTTTATTTGCTTAAAATGTTAGTAGGTACATCAATGATAAACAAATGTTTAACAGACAATGCCAAATACGTTTTGTCGTTTAATGGCATGCAAAAATGAAAATAGTAGCTAAGTATATAACATGTCAAACATATAATTAATTAATAATATAGTCATGTTCATAGGCTTCCTTGCTTCTACAGTCGGTGGTCTTCTCATTATTCGAGGGTTTTCTTTTTCTAAAAGCGAAGGTCATGAATTCTTGCTATAATTTATTACGAGTGTCAATTTCAGTTGTAGGTGATATTCGTTAAAGCAGCTATTCAATTTTCGAAGTATGTGCTAGAGTAAGCAATCTATTCTTTGGCAAAGACGTCCATTGCGCTGTTGTAGCGCTTATAAACATTCAACGTTTTTGGACTACTGTGTAGTAATGGAAATTAATTTGCAGCTGTAGTCTCAACAAAATTAAAACTAACTTAGAATAGGTATTTTAATTATCGCCACGTAATTTCGGAAAAACTAAATTGGGCTAGAAATGATGATGCTGATCCTTTGAGCACCTTGCTCATTGTTATTATTAGATCCCTACCCGAAATAGGTCTCTCTTGTAAGCTGTTTCACACCAAGCGCGTTCGTCTTGGTCTGGAGTATCAGGATTGAACGTCTAATTTTTGTTCCAGATACATGTGGTTCTTGAAAGGCACTATTTACTCAATCATGTTTCATTGTTGCATTTCAAAAAGATATTTCCAATGCATCCATTGTCTAATGAAATATTTGTACTCTGACCTGTATTCCGTTCCTGTTGTATCGCCGGAAATCCCACTGCTGTTGTGGGATCATCAGGATGGTCTTTAACCGGTCTTGTCTGTCATTATAAATCCGGGCGTGACAATGGCGGAAACTTGCAAATATAAGTACGATTGTGTTGCATGCTTTCTTATTCAATTTTACAATACGCTTACGTGGCATTACATACATACTAGATGCAAACAAGATTAAGAGCCAATAGGTTAGCACGTTTGCACCTCGTGCATCAATTGTCAACAGAATCCTCTTTTCGGGGTTTGGCGACACCTACTACTCTATTCGGGGTTACCCGCTCTTACTTTAGTTTTATTTCTCTAAATTATTACCTAATAACTAATTATTGAACTAAAAAATATTCTACTAGAATGACATAAGCAATCCAAATAAGTTATTTGTAATAAATACAAAAAAAAATATTATGTAATTAATCCGATGTACAACAATGAAACTTACATTACTTCCAGTGTGAAAGCTTGTATCTTTACGGTGCTATGCTTTTATTGTGCGACCTGTATATTCCTGGTCCACTGAGGGAGAGACTGCTTGTTGCATTTTATCGCTACAGTACAAGCCAATCGCAGTCTAATATTGATGACGTGTGTAAACTTCTAAGGGATACTGGCTACGATCAGCTGAATGGGAAGAGGCCTACAGATTATCCTGTAGAATACTATAGGTGAGTTGGCACTTTCTAGTATAGTTAGTATTATTTTAGATATCGCATTAAATTCTAATTACATACTTCATGCACTATTTCAGCCGGGTTACTATTCGTCTTGATTTCATTGAAAAAGTTATAGGAAAACTAAGGTCTGAAGATATTTATAATCAGCTGGCAGTTTACACAATTCCCGAGCATCAGGCTTCAGCTTTAGCCACACAGGCCAGTATGCTTGTGGTTTGCTTGTTTTTTACTCCTCATTACCTTCATGGGGATACTTCTAGGATGAGAGAAATTGTAGATAAATTCTTTCCAAGTAATTGGGTTGTACCAATTTATATGGGCGTGACTATTAATATAATTGATTATTGGGAAAATTTTAAAGCGGCAAAATCTGCTTTAAACAACACTTGTAATGGCAAGATGGTTAGAGAAGTGTTTGCAAAAAGGGGTGGATCTATACCAATGTTAACCAATAAAACACACCAACTATTAAAAGAAGGAACGTTAACCGACGATTTTGTGTTGGATAACATAAATAAAATATTGAATCTCCTTTTAAACTCTAATCTAGTTTTAAGATGGCTACTATTACACAACACAGATGTAATATTTTATGATTATAATAAAAAAAGCAAACAACTTAAAGATCTTGTCTTAAAGGAAACTAATTATAATCCTTTAAAAATGTTGGAACTTATGATAAGTACTGCAGAATTAGAATTAAAAGTCAGAGAAATTCTAAACAAATTATTGGAGAACAGAATAGAGTCATGGAATATGAATAAAACTCTTGCGATAGAAGCAATAAATAGTTTATCAGAACTTTTTTCTGGAGCCAAACATATTACGAAAATACAAGAAAACGAACAGTTGAAATTATGGTTTGACAATATTGCTAAACAAGTAGCATCTTTAGGTGATCCTATTTCTTCAAAATCAATTAAAAAAGTTACTCAACTCATACAGGCATTGGACGAAGTTGAGGAATTTCATGGTATAAAAAGCACTTCAACAATTGTTCAGTTTCTTTCTGAGAGTAAAGAAGCATTAAAAAATCTTCTTAGGGCTGCATCTTTGAAGGAGGATTCATTGGTTACTTTAGAGACCATTGCCGATGTTAGCTATGCTTGGTGCACCATTGATACTTACACAAAATATATGCAAGACAGCATTAAGGAGAATCCAGCTGTAACAAGCAGACTTAGAGCACTTTTTTTAAAGTTGGCTAGTGCAATGGAAATACCATTACTAAGGATTAATCAAGCTCATAGTGATGATTTAATGTCAGTTTCTCAATATTACAGTAATGAATTAATAAAGTATATTCAGAAGGTACTGCAAATAATCCCAGAAATGGTTTTTAATATTGTTGAAAAAATAATTGATTTGCAAACGTGGGTAATTAAAGAAGTACCAACGAGATTAGAAAAAGAGAAATTAAGAGAGTATGCACAGTTAGAACATAGAATGAATGTTGCTAAACTGACCCACTCTGCTTCCACATTCACGACAGGTTTGTATGGACCTACTAATTCTTTTAAATAAATAACAATCATCTGTTATCTGATTATCTATCAATCAATTAGATACAATGATATAACTATAAAGATGTAGGCACTTAGATCTCCAAAAGTAATACGTAATTATGATGTGTTAGTAAGCGTACATTTCAAGCCGCATGTCATCTCTAAACGTGTCGTACGCGTCGTTCACATGTACCTAATACCTCTTCTTGCTACCATACACTCACACCTGTATCCAAGAAGGGGTAAACAGAGGCGTATTAAACGCCTACAATTTGCCGACTATAATTAAGTCCCACTTACGTAATATGGGCAAGCCTCTTGCCTTTAACCGGGCACTTTGGGGAGTAAATGGGAAAATAGGAAGTATTTTGAATGGAAGAAAGTTAAAAAGGGAAGGCAATGGAAGAAAAGGGATATTGCTTATACGGATGGATTGGGCAGTGTGAGCCATAGCTCGAGCAAGTCAGGGTCGCATACCTATAACCTTTGCTACTAATATTATATAAGGTACTTTGAAAACTTATTTGAACTTACAGGAATTTTGGATATGCGTTCAACACTAGTGGGTGTAATAAGAGTTGATCCTGCCGAATTATTAGAAGAAGGACTATTAAAAGAGTTAGACAGACACATCGGTAAAAAATTTGTAGAATTCTTAGAACCTCAAAAGAAATATCAACCTACAGCAGCTAACTTGCTCTCACGATTGCAAAAATTAGCTGAAAGCATGGATGGCTATAGAAGATCTCTAGAATATATTCAAGACTACATAAACATTCATGGTTTAAGGATTTGGCAGAAACAGGTAAGCAATCGTGTTACCATCGATTTAAATGACTTGTTCAAGCGAATACATATCTTTCACGCTTTAGTTAATGAGTAAAATAACGCCATCTGACATCTCAGCCTCGGGATGAATTCTTCTGTAAAGCTGTACTTCAGTCAGTAATTTGCTA
Source organism: Euplagia quadripunctaria (assembly GCA_963859945.1). NCBI lineage: Eukaryota > Metazoa > Arthropoda > Insecta > Lepidoptera > Erebidae > Euplagia > Euplagia quadripunctaria. Next base: position 9,650,129 of record OY982574.1, read on the forward strand.
TACGTATTATTTAAGCAGTATAATGTTTAAGAACACTTGTCTTGTTTAAGAAAACAAAATAAAAACTAATTTATATGTAAAAGTATTTATTGAATAAGGTCGTAACAAGAATTAGGAGGACTCAATAGTATCATACCTTCCATATTCAATATTCCCTCTGGCTAAGTAGAGCATTATCGTTTAACACTGCGTTCGAACGTTATCTGGTAATGACCCAGTTGTTTCATCAGCAGATAATGGTAACTGATGAAAACAAAATGATATGACTTGTCCAGTACCTCCATCCGACAAAGACTGCTGTTGTTGATCTGGCGATAAGTTCGTGAGCACATTTACCTCGTTTAACACATCCTTATCCTAACTAATATAATAAATGCAAAGGGGGTTTGTTCGTTTGTTACGTTTTCACGCCTTATCTAATCAAACACTCATCATGGAATTTTACATACACATTGTCAGGGGTACAGAAAAGGATATAGGGCACCTTTTATCCATAAAAAAGTTCTACATATTTCCAAAGGATACCTGAATTATTTGGCAAAGTCTACATTAACGCGATCGAAGCCGCCCGCAAAAGCTAGTTTAAATGAAGTGTAACTTATCAGTCAAAACTTGTTCTAGATGTCAGCAATCATAAATAGAAGTGTAATTAAAGAAATCAGCTATCGGAAAGGTGTTACGCTGTACAGTCCTTCAGCTGGATTTATGGGCAGTCTCGCTCGACAGATACCTCAGTTACTGGATGCTAGGTAATATAAGAGTTCTTATCTATGCTTATTATATTCGGCAACGCGATCGCGTAGTGCATAGGGCAACGGCCTTGCACAGTGAAATACTCGAGATACCCCCTCGCATAGTTTCAAAAATGCTTTGCCAACCATGTAACCAACCAACCATTTCATCTGTTAATATGATTAATCAACACTTTACTGAAGTGAATCAGAAACTTGCAAACAACATAAGCCAGGTTACTGATATATCCAAAATAACTTACGACATCGAAAATTCCTCTCATTCAAAATCTTTTGGATTGCTTGAAACAGACCTTGCTAAAGTCGAAACGCTAATCACTAATCTCAAAAGTCACTCTGCCACAGGATTGGATGGTATACCTGTCGCTTTTCTGAAACGCACTAAAAATATTATTAGTTCAATGCTAACACATATATTTAATCTCCGTTTTAAAAAAGGCATGGTATGTCTAAATTGCTTGAAAAACTTATCAATAAACGTCTGATGAAATACTTGGAGAAAGAAAAGCTTCTCTCTGAATCACAATTTGGGTTCTAGCCCAACAAATCTACAGAAGATGCAGTGGTTTCTAATCACCTTGCAAGTAATTTAGACCATGGCCGGAAATGTATAGGCGTCTTCTTAGACCTAGCAAAAGCGTTCGACTCGTCTACTACTAAATAAGCTAGAAACGATATGACAGATATCAAGCTACGAAGATCATATTAGTGGCCTTCTACCGGTCACTTGCGGTGTTGTCCAGGGAAGCGTGCTTGGCCCAAGTCTCTTCTGCTCTGTAATTACACTCCACCAAACGGTAAAATGTTCTCCTATGTGGACGACAGTGCACTGATATTCCAGGGTGAGACTTGGGCTCAGGCACGGCTTTGCGCTGAAGAGGGACTTCGTCAAACATTCCAGTGGCTAAACAAAAATTTACTTACACTACATATTTACGTCTACAACTCATACCCAGAAAATATACGTGTATCATAATGTTTCTATGGCCTCTTGTTTTCTAATATGTAGTTATACCCAAATGGTATATACTTCGTATATACATCCCTCTTGTGTTTTTAGAATGTATTTGCTAGTACTTCTGCCTGCGATATTGCAGGCAAATAAATCGGCTTTCTGTTTAATCTTATCCTAAATTGACTGATCATATCTAAGACGTAATCGTTCTTTTAGAATCTTCAAATTTGGAGAGTAGATACCTATATTACATTCCTGTCCTTTTTGAAATACTCTTCAATTAAGAAACGTTTATGAAAATTTGTACCATTTAGAAATGAACTAATTAAATGTTATTGAACTTACAGATGCTGCACATACATCAGTATATGTGGAGCTTGGTATGACCTAAAAACGCAAAATGAAATTATGAACAATAAAGCATTCGCCAAATTGAATGATGCTGTTGGTGTTGTTGGTCTTCACGGATTGGATACTTTATATGGTTTTATGATTAAGAATCAAATGCAATATATTCAGGACATATTTAGAACCAATTCTGACAAGATGGCTGTAGGGATTACAAGCTCAGATATGAAAGAAATGGAGCCGATAATTGCGAAAGGGCAAAAAGTTTTTCAACAGTTGTCAGATGTACTTGTTCTTATTGGAACCATACAAATCATCAGAAGACACATCGCATACCAGTTAAACACTACTTGTAAATTTGATTCAGCTCAATTAGAGGCTTTACTGAGAACTATGAATGAGTAAGTTTTTTTATACTGTGACGTGGTTTGAAATCAAAAAGACTCGAGTGTACCATAAGTCAGAGTGTTCCAAGTAAACGTTCGAACTTTACGGGATGTTCGACGATATTCTAGAAGTTTCCAAAGGGGTGTCGAATCAGTCTGATTATTAGGAGATTTTTCGGGAAAGTTAACGAACCTTCTAAAGATTTCTATGAGATAAGGTCGCCAGTATAAAAATTTCGCTGGCATCCGGTGAGGAAACGCATTCGAGTTCTGTGACACAACGAGTCAACAAACGAAAAATGGCTAGTAGTAAAAGTGAATATCATGAGGAATAATGTTAACTGTGATTATTTTGTTTAATACAAATCATTTAAATAAATTGTGTCTACTTCGTAACAAATTGGCTCATTGATCTAATCGCGAACCGCGAGTTGACTACTAAAATTCTCGCAAGTGTTCTCGACACTAACAAGAAACACTTAAGCAAGTTTCTTAGGGAAATAAGCAAGAAACGAGACCATGCTAACAGTAACTTAGACTTGTTTCTTGCTTGACTGACACCTTGCCCTTCATATTAGAACTAACCTAAATATTTATTTGAAATATAAATAATTGAATTTTTCAGATCAATTATTAATGAACTAAAATCATCAGTTAATTCTGAAACAAAACCAAAAGTATCATCACTATTGATCTATAAGCTGGAAGAGCATTTGGTGAGATGTGGAATCTATGAACCATATGAAAAAATATATGTGAAGAACGCACCAGAAATATTGAACGCTGATATGGGCCGCATCTTAGTTTTTCTTTTGATATCACAGTTGCCCAAACTACAAATATGTTATACTACAGGTATTCATAGTTAAAAATTATTATATGCCTATTTATTTGAATTAAAATTTTGAACATTCATTATAATATAAGTAGTCGTTTTCATTTGGCTTACCATAAATATTAGAAATTTTACTACTGGTTATTTATATGTGCTATAGATTTCTCTATTCAATTTACAATATTGATGAATTTTTTTTTCAGGGGACTTAATTACTAAAAGAGTGGGGGAAAACATTGATGGTTATCCATTGTTAGTTGGAATCTATACACTTCTTCGTCAAACTAAAACTGAAAATCTGCATACCTTTATTGACTTATTGTGTTCATATGTAAGGTAGGTTATAATTTAATATTTAATACACAAATAAACTATTACTGAAAACAAATTGCCGTATTAACAAATCGTTAAAGCAGACATTGGAACAAATGTCTGCTAAATTGGTTTGGTTTTTTAATACAGCGTATGCCAGAGACCCGAATTATTTCATTATCGTTCAATGAAATAATTCGAGAATCAGACAAAAAAAATTAGTACGCCGTGGCTGAACTGATATTTTTATCGTTTGTGGAAATTAGTCGTACCTCAATTTCGAGGGATTTCAAGCTGTTACAATTATTGTGCCTCGATCTCTGTGTATATGCAAAAGAGCCTACCTCCGATCTATCCGACTCACCGAATGGGAAGAAACTACATTATAGATTTACTGCCGGTCCGACCACTAATATGTTTGTACATTAATTTGATCTATCTCGTAAGGTTTAGCCAGCGTTTGCAATGTAAGCGCACAAAACTATGTTTGTTACGACATGACATTACAAATCTTTGAATTTCTCGACTTTTCTCTACAATAATATGCATGTATACTACATATAAACCTTCCTCTTGGATCACTCTATCCATTGGTTAAAACCGCATGAAAATCCGTTCAGTAGTTTTTCCGTTTATCGCGAACAGACAGACGCGGCGGGGGACTTTATTTTATAATATGTAGTGATTGTATAATATTATTATTAGTTTAAATATGATACATATTATAAATAGTATGACTGTTACTGATGATTCTTACCTTGTTACCCTTTATTTTCAGGTTAAAACATTCCGAACAATCCAGTGATGTGTCCTGTATAGTAAGAATATTGCAGTTAATTTGTGAAACATTTAATTATCCACTCAACAAACTTGAAGACAAACTTCCTATGATTTTGCTTACTCTTCAAAAATAAAACAAGTTTATTTAAATATTTAATTGTAAAAATACACTTTTATTATTTACTCTAAAACAAAGAAATGATACAAATATATTGTATTTTCATTTCTGTCTCAATCCTTCAGTTGTCCATTAACTATTGGATACCAAACCTTGTCCACTGTGTGAGAGGTAAGGACAAACAAATAAACACACTTGCATTTCATTTGACATATATTGAGACCATAAGAACTAAAGATCGCCTGGTGGTCGAATTTCGACCACCAATCATTATTCATTTTCACACATAATTAATTGAAGTGTTGTTGTATAGACATTTCAAATTTCACATTTCTAAGTGCAATCTCTTCATGTATCAATATATATGTATGTATGGTAAGTCAAACTTCATAACACACAGCAGTGTAATAAAGTGTTTCCGTTTTCTATCTGTAATTTTGTCTTGCAAGTTCAGGATTAAACTGTGAGTTATACTTAGGTTTGATCTTTGTGTCTTTTTGAGTATCACTTTTCATAGGTTTAGGTGTTAAACCAGTTAGAAATATTTCAGTTTTATACTTTTCTTGTTGTTCACGCCTTAACCGTGCTTCTCTCAGTTTTTGTAATTTAAGTTCATTGTTTTTATCCTTGACTCCATGGTATTTATTTTTGTGCTGATATTTCTCATTGATTGAAGTATAATCTTCATTCAGTTTCTGTTTACTTTTACACAAACTTTTCTTTTCTTTATGAGTTTGATGTAGATGTTTAAATGTATTCATAGGGTCAAGAATTTGTTTTTTTTTCCAACATACTTCTCCATCCTTTTCATCTGGCTTTTTTATCTTTGGGATACCATCAGCATCTTTCAACACCAATTTCTCATAAGTCTCTTTAATATTACTTGATCTTGAACTCTCTGGCAATACTTCATACCAGTTCTTTTTGCCAAGAGCTTCATTTGTATCTTGTCCTAAATATGTTAAATACCCTACTTTTTTCTCATACTCTTCCTTCTTTTCCTTTAACTCTTTATCATGTTCCTTGTTTGTAGTTTTTATTGCGTCTTCAAAGTTTGCAAATAAGTTTAAATGTTCAGAAGGTAAAGCCTTTTCTGGATCAGGGTCTGTTATGCCCAATTCCGATAGCTTCTGTTTACTTTTATGTTTCAAGACCCTGAGCCTTGCCTCGCGGTCTGCCTTTTCAGTTCTTTTTTGTTCTTCCTTTGCTATTTCTGCAGCTTCTGCTTCATCTTTTCTCACCCTTGCTATATTTTCTTTTGTCCTCACATGCCATCTGCAAAAATGGTGACAATTAATTATCAATAATAAATTAAATACAGACAATTGAGAAGAAAAATTTAAAGGAAAACAATTTAGCAGACCTTAACATTTCATTATGGCTATAAACGAAAACAGACGATAGTACTAATGATACCTTTGATGATGGGTCAGGATAATAACCAATCCTGATGAAAAAAATTATCTATACATCATTTAAGTAAATTAAAAACTGCATTGAAATACGAATTATAAAACAGCAGGACACTCGGATCAATGGACTGTATCAAGAGCGCGGGCGCCGATCTCGCGGCGGCCTGCAGCTAGCGATGCGATCCACCTATTTACAACACTTGTCTTAATACCTAACTTATCGACTTAACCTACTATTTTGCCTCTGTCCTGGTCTCTACCTAGCCACTAACTCTCCTTAAACTTTTTTGTGTAGAATAAGTATGTCTTTTAGAACAAAAGAAACCAACCAATATTATGTATATTATGTCATTCACGAAATACCTTTACTGCAAGACTCAATGCTACAACAAAAATGCTCAAAATATTAGAAGCTTGTGAACATAAAGGAGACTAGGGCAGGGGTCGGCAACCTGCGGCTTGCGAGCCACATGCGGCTTCCATATATAAAAAAATATTATTTACTATCAAAACTCTTAAAACCTGTAATTGAGTACTATGATATAGTATGACTGAGATTTTCAATTACATTTTGATTCACATGTTTATCTAAAAAAAAAAGGTCATCCAATTTCTTTTACGTGAACAACATTTTAATTATAATTTTTCGCAACAACCCCTCAAATATTTTTTAAATTTATATATATATATACTTGTATTTACAAATTTAATTGGCTCTTTAAAAATTGTAAAATTTTGTAAATTAACTTTTGGCTCTTCCGTCTCAAAAGTGGACTAGGAAAATGTTTTGAATACTCGTAAATGAATAAGGGAAGATTATGAAAGGAGTGTAAAATTAGTATTTTAGAAAATTAACTTATTATTAACATAGGTACCAGTGATGACTATGTTTCTTGTGTGTAAATAAACTATGTATATTCATTTTCAATCCAATATTCAGTTCAATCAAATATAGTAAGTAAACGTTATTTTTTTATTTTATTAAAACTTTTTAATCAGCTGCTTGCTCATTGCACCACTACTTATAAATCCAAAAACTTATAAATGCCACTCGCATTTATGATATTTTTTTTTAATAATAAATTTGCATTTTACGTCCCTATTGTAATGTGTCAAAACGGCCATCATAGTGTGTCGCTAGTGTAAGTACTACAGAAATACAACAAGGTATTGAAGGTTGTCCAATTTTATTCAGAGAAATAAATTTATATTCAATTTAGGTTATTGAGGAGCAGACCTAAGACAATGAATTAAACATTCACATTGAAATCAATATGACCATAATGTTAGGGCTAGTAGCTATGCGAGAAAACATTACCATGAATATAGACTAAAAGGCATAATAAGATACAACAATAATATGTATAAAAGGGACTCCGATTTATAGATATATGATAAGTCCATTTCTCACAAGACAAAATAATTGCTACATGTTGCTTAAATAAATCGCTGAATATAATTAAACGTTGTAGGTACCTGGTTTAATACATTGTTTACGCAGGCGATTTTAGACAAATGCGATACGTACCTCTTTTTTGGTAAGATATTCATCTTAATCTAAATAATAATTATTATAATAAGGCTATGCCAGTTAATTAAAGCGTAATTCATTGACGGCCAGACAATGATCTTATTTTAATTCAAAGCATACATAACAACTTCAACTTTCGGTTTGTGGCTTTGTGGAGTTACCACCAATACATTTGATACATATTCATTCAATTTCAAAGACTGTCAATCAAAAATTAAAGAGTAAGAATTAGCGATGGGCTTTGAATGAACGAACTATATAGTAAATTCGACCGTCGGCGTCCAATGGACGAATCAACGGTTTATCAACTATCAATCTACTAGTGGAATCATTCGACTAGTCGACGCTAGAGATGGGCGACGGAGGATAAATACTTGAGTTTTTATCCAAAATGGATAAATACTCGTATTTACTGATTTGTATCCGATAGCTACCCAAATTCGTGGATAAATATCTTTTCGAACCTTTAAATGGAGAAAATGAGATAAATTAAATTTTCTCTCCTACATTATAGAAATATGTACACGTAAATATATATAAAACAAAAGGGTACTCACTTACTCATTAATCTACTGACTAATCACGAAATCTAGAAAACCACTTGATCTATGAAGATGAAATTTGAAGGTAGTTTGTGAATAAGCGACTTCTTTAAACTACTTTGGTGGCAAACAAGCACACACCAGCCTATTGGCAAGCGGTTACAATAGCCTATGGACGCTTGTAATTCTAGAGGACTCACATGCGTGTTGCCGACAGTTTAAGAACCTATACACTCCTTTCTTGAAAGACCCCATATAGTAGTCCCTCGAGAAAACTTCGGCAGGGAGCTTGTTCCAAAGCTGGAGCATTCGCGGGAGAAGCATTTAGGTTCCAAGGAGGATGAATGCCATGCTAGCGGCGAGCGGTACGATGGTAGAATGCAGACGTGGGCATCACGTCAAACAGTTTCTCGGAGCACAACCTGCACAACTCATTATACAAGTGGTAGAACAAGCACATGGAGGCAAAGTCTCTCCTTATGATTCAATACCGCTTGTGAGTTTGGGATCATCGATGATTTTCACAGCAAGTCGTTGGACCAAGTCAAAAAGCCCAAGCTCGCATCCAGTTGCCCCCGCCCACAGATGACAGCAGTACTCCATATGGGACGGACTTGTGATTTGTATAATAAAAGTCTTTGCCCTAGGGTGACAGGTGGTGCAGGCGGACCGTAAATAACGCGGACGTAAAGTACCTTTCTCACCATTGTGCCTGACTAGGTCCCGCCAAAGTCACGCACGATGCACGATGAAAAACGATCGTGAATAGTCATAATTATTATTAATTGCTTGCTGGACTTGCACGACCCGTTTTGCATCCAGCGATTACCCCCACCGCATGCTTGATCGTGTATATTGCCAATTTGTGGGGCATTTACCAAAATACAGGGAATTTCAAACCGATTGACAATACCATTGCAACAGTGCTTTCTGCAAAATAATAAATGATTTGATTTGATTGGGGGATTTATGGAGAGACCATCAATGTGAGGAAAATGCGGGGAATCGGGATTTTTTTACTTTATTAATTACATTACGACTCCAGGTTTTGTCTCCTCAAACAGGGGTATTTGACCATTATTTTGGGGTAATTTAGGAAAATGGCATTGGCAACAGCACCATGGCCTTGGGCAGACGTACAGCCAGGATGGATCGGCACGATGGTGTGTATGCTACGTCCAGCACCGCGGTCTTGGCGGGACGTACGTCAGGCACGATAGTGAGTAAGGTACTTTAGTTGTGTTAACATTTATAATGGATAATGTTAACACAACTAGGAAATGCACATCCATTAATATATATATTCGATATCGTTCTCCTTAATTTACCTTCACTGATATGCAAATTTTATAATAATAAGTTTTATTTAATATTAGAAAACAAATTGTTCTAAGTAGTTTTAAATAAGTATAATTTAATTACAAAAATAAAAAGTAAAAATTAAAACAAATAATTCTACTGATAAAATTCTAATAATAAAAGGTAATGTACAATTTCATAATACAAACAAAACAATTAGACAATCCACTTTCGCCATGTAAATAAATGTATTACATAAATATTACTACAGAGGTAAAGAAATAGAAATAGGAACTATATCTTTTTCTGGAGGTGAAATGTTGAAATATTCTTAAATTCAAAACAATCAGAATGGTATCGAATAGAATATTAATCAACTAAATATTTCAACACATTCACATCTCTAATGCGCGTAATGTAATGGACGTACAGACGCAACGCAAAGCAAACTTTGTGTCTTGATTGAGTTTATCTATATTTTGAAATAGGTAATTGTCTCGCGATTTTACTAGCAATATTAATTAGGTTAGAGATACCTTTTCTATTTTAAATATTGGTAGGAAATATATGTTCTCTAATTGTAGTCGTCAACATAATTTAGGTTATTCTTGAAAAAGCAATATACATAATTTTCATTATTTTAGTGAGTTTATTTTGAAATGGAAGCTGTAGAAGAACCTCCACTTAATAATCCTCAAGCGGAAGCTTTGAAAGTGTGTGTCATTAGTGCCGAAGCCGAAGTGATCACTGTGGCTTCGGAAGAAACGGATGTATGTCACAAATCAAACGGTGTCGCCGATTCGTCTAAATCGATAGGAGAGTCTACACTAGAAGCTAAAACCGTAATAGCACAAGATAAAAATATAAAAACTGTTAGTAAAATGGATAAAATGCAAACTATTGCCAAAGGAGATACTGTTCAGAAGCCAGCAACTTCCTCATCCGAAACTGATACAACATCAGCTCAAACGGTAAAGAGTGGGTTAGAAGTAGATGACATTTCAACCATTGAAGAGCCCTCTGGAGTTACTGATGAATCGTCAAAAGATGTTGACACTGAAAAAAGTATTTATCCTGATGATGTAAAAATGGAAGAGCTTGTAATTGAGTCTACTGTAGACCGAGTTACATTTCAGACTGAAATCTTAGTTGAGTCAAATGATAGTGAAGTTATGGAAACTGTCTGTGATAGTACTAAAATTGAAGAACAGGAAACTAATAATATACTCAGTGAACTGGGAACTGGTATTGAGTTAAGTGAAGCACTACGATCTTCAGATGTAACAGATAATATAGAAAACAATAACTGTAGTGGAAGACAAGAAGTATTCAATAAAGAGGAGCTCCTTGATATTTTGGAAGGTAATGATGATGAGCAAGGTGATACTGTATTGTCCTCAGGTTTCCCTCCTATGAGTGGTGATAAAATTTTAGAAGCACAATTAGCATTGCAACAACTCTCACGGCTAAAAACTAAGTCCAAAAAGCCTAGAAGTATTGAACGATTTCCTAGAAAAAAGAGGCAAAGACTAGTGGTACAAACCACAACCACTATTCCTGAGGTTAAAAATGAGGATAACATAGTTAAAGTTCTTGTAAAAGAATGGGATGATGAAGAAGGTGCTGAAGTCGAAAAATCTAACAAACTAATAGAGGAAAATGAGAGTGTGTCACAAAGTTCCACTGATACTTTAAATTTACAAGATTCTGTTTCCAAACAAGATGATGTTTTAGTTAGAACATCAATTGATTCGCAAACAACTGATGGGACTACACCTGGTTTGAATAAGAGTGGTGATGAAACTCAACCACAGAGAAGATTGGGTAGAGTTATAAAGAAAAAAGTGATATTTGATCCTGATAACCCCGACACATTTACTAAAAGTAAAGCAATTATTAAAGGTAGGGACCATGTGCAAGAAAAGGACCAAGTACAATTTAAAAAAATTAAACCTGATCAAACATTCCAGAGATCTAAGTCTAAATCACCATTGTCAAAATTGCAATGGAAAAAGCCTTCACCAAAAAATATCAAACAAAACAAGAGATTAACTGAGGTTGATAAATTATTAATGGATGAAGGTGCTGTTAATATGATTTACCAGCTCACTCCAGAAGCACCAAAAGGCAAAAAAAATATGAAAACCAAGGCTGAGTTTATAAAAAAAATTCAGAGCTCATCAACGCCCGATACAAAAGAAATGAAGTTTCGAGAAAGAAAAAAAGAGTCAAAGTATGAAGATAGTGAAGCTAGACGAATATTAGGAGGCAAACAAAGACCATCTTTAAGTAGTTCAGTAAAGTCGCCTTGTGTATCTGAAGACTTTGAGGCACACAGTGCAGATGACTCAATCATTTACAGGCGTCATTCATCAAGTTCATACTCAAGCTCTTGTATGAGTCCACGTCGACTGAGTGATGTAGAGATGTCCAGCCAGATATCACGCAAGCCTCAAACTTTAGTTAATCATGAAGTAGATAATGACCATCAAACAGTGGAGATGTTTATGCCAGATGGTGAAGAAGTTGTGAGGATGGAAATAATTAATAAGGATGACTGTTTGTCTATAAAACAAAAACTGAATTCCAAATTAAATCTTGCACTAAAGAAAAGAAAACGGGAAAATTCAAAAAATGATAAACCACTAAAACAAAAAAAAGTTATGAAAACAGAAGAAAACACTATAGACAATAAAGATTTCAAATACTTATCAATTGACATTGATGGTAAATTGGCTCTAATATGTGTTCAAAAATCAGGGTCCATAAGTAATCTAGAGGTGAGTGGTAAATTATAATTTTATAGCATTTCTTTTTATTTTATACCTATGCCAAAGTTGGACAATAATATTAATTGCAATTAATTTAATTGCATTTAATATTAGTCACGATATGGTATGGATTTAATTGCACTTTAAAATAAATCAATTAAATTAATTACAATTAACTTTTTAGCTGTTTACACAGAACAATTAATTGCAGTGGTCTCGCTTCTGCTTAACTCGTAGAGTATGCCACTGGGACAGTCTTTTTTTTTTTTTTGTGCGTGTGGAAACCCCCTCGGGCCGTCACCCCACCGGGGTTTTCGGTGGGGCGGTGTGTCGGAATCGAACTGACTAAAACCACACGGTGTGCCGTACTGCGCCTTAAGTAGGAGGGATCCGGGATCAGCTTTTATTAAGACATCCGGAACCCTCCTAGCGCCTGCCCGCAAAAGCGCGGGCACCACCTTCGGGTAAAATCCTCTCAATTAGGCGACGTCCAGGGACGGTCTGAAGAGCCACAACCTTTCAGATAACATATTCGAAAACGAGTTGTGCTACAAGTTAATCTAAATTATATTATATATAAATGAATCCCTATTTCCCTTGGTCACGGAAACACGCGTGAACAGTTGACCGATTTCGCTAATTCTTTTTTTTTTGTGTTTGTTATTGTCAGGAGAAGGGTCATAAGAAAGAAAAAATTAAGAAAGTTACACAGAAAATTTTAGAAAACTTAACGACCATATTAACTTTTCTAATGTAACCTTAGCACTTTTGACAAAACTGTCAGTTGTTTGACAGCTGGCGCGATTGTTTATTATTCATATTTAAGACAGGACAACGTCTGTTGGGTCAGCTAGTAAGAAATAAGAAAAAAAATTTACTATATGTAATTTACTATTTGCAAATTATCGTCAATTGTGATGGTGGTAATCACAATTAACAGTTGCATGAATGCAAATTGCGTGCATTCTAAATCATAATAGTTACAATTTAGAATTAGTTATTTGTTAATTGTAGCTGTCCTAATTAACAGATAATTAATTCTTAATTCAATGAGCCGCAATTAAAAATTATTCAACTTTTAATCATAATTGTGAGAACAATTTAATTTTGCTCGCCACTACTATATAATATACCTGCGTTAAATATATAAATGTTGTCTGTCCTCTATACAATAATATTATAAAGTTTATCTCTGTACCAGTCAGATTTTTTCCAAAAAATGGTTTGTTTGAGGAATATTATATCACCCATAGGAGCATAGTAACAAGACACTAGAAACACACAAAAATGTATTATATTGCTTATTTTTGTCAAGGGCAATTTAGGTTTTGTGTGTCTGCCTGTATCCCTTCTAGGTCGTTTTTTTTAAACTTGACGAAACTTCTGATTTAGGTTTTTCACTCTTTAGAATTTTGCTGTCATATCTGTATATTTAGTTGGGGCACTGATTTGATTCTCTTTAAAGTTTGTTGCGACTTTATTTATTGATTGATTTTTATTAAACCTATTGGTAATCTAAAAACAACAAGCTTATTCTGCACGAAGGTGCTGTATAAAACTTCAAATTTAAAAATACCCTGATACAGCCTGATTATTAATTTTTAATAACTGAAAAAAATATTTTTAGTCATAGCTAAAATAGCTAGCTAGCTTTCAAACAAAAAATACATTAACATAGGTTCAGCCCTATGGAAGCTCGATGCCACAAAAAGAAACACATATTAAACTTATAGGATCCTTCTATATTTATGTTGGGGCTTCAAAGATTGATTGCTGCTTTTGTTTGCAATACACTCTGTTGTTAATTCTATTATAATATAAAATTTTCATAATTATTTCTTTTTCAGATGATAAGAGAGTTAGAAAAAGCATTCAAAGTAATTAATAATCAAAAAGATGTATCTGTAACTTTGTTATTACCTGAATGTGGATCAACTTATTCAGATTTAGATTTAAGAACATTGTTGGATGATAATTCAGACAAGAGAACAAGCTATGCTTACAAAATGGCTGAGTCTATTAGGTAAGTATTAAAATCTGAATACAAGCTACAATTGTTTCCTGAACAAACTTAGTTTTAGATTTGTTTTGCTGTCCACCTGTTTTTTTACTTTTTCTGTACGAGATGAGCTATGAAACACTGTTTTTTTAAATATTAGACACATTATTCAATCCTCTGTTATAATATAAACTTGGAATCATACCAAAATATCAGCAGTCACTACTAATCAGCTTTAAAAAGCTCTTTTAATTTTCATTTTAAATGTATATATTTTTCTCAAAAGGGATCTCAAACAAGAAACGCTTTTGTCCAGGACAAAACCCACTCAGAAAATAATCAAAGACTTTATACCCGATAGATTGTTCCAGTTTTTCTCATTGAACTATCATAATTAGTGTGTCAAAACAGTAGCCATTACTGCCTTTCCAGTAAAGAGAAGCAGCAAGGTCTACTTTTGAAAATATAAAAAGTGTTGTGAAATATGTTAACTGGTGTACACCAAGCTGTAACTTAACTTGCCTAGTAGAGCCAGACTAGACTTGCACGGAGGTGGCAATTGTCAACTTAATTATTAAAAACAATTCAATGTTTAGACACACTACTGACTCGACTTGTTAGGCAGATATATTGTAAACTAAAAAATTATTGATCTCGCGTAGATATAATGATTAGGCCTTAAAATTAAAATTACAAAATTACAGGGAGGATGAACATGTCTGTCCTATGGCCGTTGAGAATAAATATTATTTAAGGAAAATGGAAATCTGCAATCATTATTGCTATTTTAGTACAGAATCTATCTTTATAATATTAGTATAGATACTAATATTATAAAGCTGAAGAGTTTGTTTGCTTGGTTGAACGCGCTAAATCTCAGGAACTACTGGTTCGAATTAAAAAATTATTTTAGTGTTGGATAGTCCATTTATCGAAGAAGGCTATAGGCTAAAATAACATCACGCTACGACCAATAGCAGTGACCACAGACGCAGGTGAAACTGCGGGGACGGCTAGTCTGTAATATAGTGAAAGTCAATTGTTAACAGTGCAACATCCTTATCTAGTGCTATATATTCTAATTTCGATGGTTATGTATCTGAACAGTATAAATCTATGACCTTTTTGAAAACCTATCGGTGCCGTTGCGAGACATCCTCTTTTAATTTTATTGTATGTCTTTTATTTCTCATCTGCTGTGTATTTTTGTTTTGTATTATTTTTCTCCTTCTATGTTATATTTAAGATTGTCTCGTTGTGCCGAAATAAATGATTTTTCTTTCTTTCTATCGCCTATGTAAATTGTATTCTATTTCGATATTTCATTTCTATCTTGGTCAATATTTTATATTTACTATTTTGGCACCTATGTTTATACTCTTTAAAGGCCTATTAAAATTCTTCCCTTTTATTCTTTAAAATACCCTTTTTATTAAATTATTTCGGGTCATATTACTTGCTAGTAGTTCACGCCTCAAAATGACTAGCATAGTATATTGTCACAACTAAACAACAATAAACTTAGGCATGACTGACAACTCACAGAAGGAATTTCTGAAGTTTACACTACCTGTATGTTGTTTATATAAACTTTCTAAGGGTGTCTGAGTCATAGCAACAACACTCATTGACCTGCTTTCAGATAATGTAAATATCACAAGATACTTATTTAAAGTGGAGTATGTATGTAAGTGATTTACTAATGTATGAGCTTATCTTTTCCCAAAATATCACATCGAAAACTATTTTTCGCAAATTTTCATTTGGCAAAAAAACATTTGTCAATTAATTAATTAGCTAGCTAATAAAATATGACCAAAAATATTTTGTCCAAAGGGTAGTATACCATGTAGGTAATGGGAACTTGTATCAAATATAGTTTAATAAAGTTTTCTTTCATTTCTATTTGATTTCCAGATCTTTGCTCCATACAGTGGTACAACATAGCAAGTTATTGTGTACTGGAGCCAGTGGCAGATGTTCAGGTGTTTCGCTGGCGTTAATCGGCCTTAGTGATGTCGTTTTAGCTTCAGAACGAGCTAGTTTCGCTATTACCGTGAAATCTCAAAGCGTAGGGCCAATAGAGCCTGGTATCTCAGTGCTTACCTCATATCGCAATCTACCGGAATCTGCGGTAATTATTTAATCTGCTTCCGATCCCTTTTATATTTTGCACAAAAAATATCAGTGGTGTCACAACTGTAGCGTCTCTTATCTTAGCACCGGAGAAGTAACCTCTATTTAAAAATGTAAATGTATTCTCTTAAAATTTTAATAATAAAAGACTTCAGGAACAATATTTAGATATTTCTTATATTTGTTGTTATGTATTATTACTAATATTTTGTTTCGTCTATTAACAATGAAAATCGATATATTAAACTTCGAAATATCCAACCTTTATTTTACTGAATAAGCTTTATTTTAGACAAAGCTCTAAATTAAAAACCAAATCACATTCAAAGTCAAAAGTCTGAAGTCAAAGTCAAATTATTTTTTAAATTAAACGCAATGCTTATTTGCAAAAGTTTTTATCTACTTTTGGTGACCATAACATTTATTATTGCAGCTGAATGACATCATAGTGTTTGGTCGGCGAATGTCTGCGTCGGATGCATTACAAAGCGGCCTAGTCAGCCGTGTGTTGTGGCCTGAGAAATTCAATGAACAAGTTCTTACGATTGTAAAGGATATTGCTGCTCAACCGGCCCAAGTAAGCTTAATACTCTTCATAACTATATTCATCTCCATCTCTTTGACAGTAAGCCTTCCATCCTCGCCCTTCATACAGGAGCTCCGAAATATGTGTGTGAGGTATACCCCCATAGTGAACACAAATGTGATGTCTGGGGCAGAGGCAAAATTGATATAAAGCCATCAGGTCACCATTAACGTTTCCACAGTGCTCACCAGTTTTGCACAGATGAAGTGATGAACATTTATACACCTGAATATTATTATCTTTCCTAGAAGTCAGTTTCCAGTAGTTGGGATTTCGACATCGGCATGAAAATGTTAAATTAGGTGGCATTAGTTGCATGTCCCGGTGATGCATTTCTTCAAGCTCATCAGGGTTCATTCGTTCAGAAGATGTTGATACAACAAGAGCTTTGTAGTTCATGGAACACTCTGGCCAGTCTTTCACAGGTTGACAAAACTGAAAATATCAAACAAATGATTAGTGACATGCACCTTACTCCCGGTTATCCAATTTAATAGAGGATCCCAAAGATTAAATGAAAAAAATGCTGTATGCCATATAACCATTGAGAGCAAACTAATTTACCAGGCATAAAGTGATGACGTAATCGAATTATTAATAAACAAAATAACATCAAAGTGACCATGACACTGAAGTTAATCCCACTAATATTATAAATGTGAAAGTTTGGATGGATGGATGTTTGTTACTCTTGAACCGATTGCGATGAAACTTGGTATGTAGATAGCTGGAGAGCTGGATTAACCTGGAATAACTTGCCACTACATTGTACACATTGTAGTGGCAAATCTTTTATACTCCTCGTAGACTTGGAAGTCTTTACCATAAAGAAACATGCTCAGCAGTTCTACCAACTGTATTGGCCTGGTCATATGTATATCCGAATGCCCGAAGAGATGATCGACAAATATATCCTTAAGCCCGAGCTGCTAGAAGGTAAACAAATGTAATGAAAACAACTTCTACAGCTCGAAGCCAAGAATCAAGCCATGAAAGTAAGAGTCACTATTTGGGACTCATTATGCCTTGTATAGCATAAAATCAAAGGTATCCAGTGTCTGCAAGGAGAAGAACTAGATACCACCCGTGATGCGTTTAACGTCACACCTTGTGCTATAATATACAATATTGTTAAAGTGTCTTAACCTATCCAAAGTGTACCTAGACATTTCTTGCAAAAAA
Organism: Euplagia quadripunctaria; assembly: GCA_963859945.1. NCBI lineage: Eukaryota > Metazoa > Arthropoda > Insecta > Lepidoptera > Erebidae > Euplagia > Euplagia quadripunctaria. The sequence goes on from OY982574.1 coordinate 9,668,073, forward strand.
TTGGCAATATTAGTTGATTGTAAACACACGAAAGAACGAAGCAGGAGTTCCTAAGCATACCAAATTAGAGGTCACTGCAATGGAAACAGGCTGGGTGGATTGTGAATCCTGAACGTACCTGAAGATAAGCTCGGTTGTTTAGTTCTATGAGTCTGTCGTGGCCCGCCACGGTGTCGCAGCGCTGTCTCCGCGCGCAGCGACACAACCTGACCAACGCGGGCGCGCGCCAGTACCTCATTATTAATGCTGAACATGCTTGTCTCTCGTTGCACGATGGCAGGCTCCGTTCGCTCTCTTCCTAACAAACGTAAATAACCTCATTATGTTTAGTAAGAAGTAAAGTTCAGGTACAGAAGACTCACTGCTAAATCATTTAAATAAATATCATTTATTGTGTTTGAGCTCTTGCCCCGACACAATAAAGTGCAATTCAGATGGCACATGATAGCGCTAATTACCTACAGTTATATTCATCTAGAAGTTGCCTTATCTCTTTTGATAACGTTAGGAGTCTTCTTTTAAAGATCTGAATCATCTGAATATTTAATTACTAGTAAGTTATGTGCCTATTACTGTATTTTTGTGATCAAATAACGTTTCAAATAAACCTAGGCTAAATACGAACGGATGACGCGACGCAGCACGCAGCATGAGTGAGGATCGAACTATCTGTTAATCGACTAGTGACGTAACCAAATGCGATGAAATATTTTAGCGGGAATTTTTAAAAGAATTTATTTTTTATTGCATCTCTGTAATTAAGGTTTTTTTTTCAATAGAACATTAATGTTTGCGTTAAATAAGGTCCTAGCTATAAAACAAAAGCAGTTCCAAAAATTTGTCATCATCTCTATTGTTTTAACTTGAAGAACGGCTGCTCTGTAACAAAATAAGAACCTTTGCCAACATTTCTGAGTAAAGTGTTTTAAAAGTAATTGGGGATTGACAAGAGAAACAGTACAAGTAAATCAGTCACATTTTTACCAAAAAAACGCATGTGGTGTCGTGGGACAGCCGGTTGGAACGAAGTTCCTTTCGATATATATAAATATTATTAAGGATTGAATAAAGTGTATCGAAATATAGTAAATATGGTAAAAACTCAAAATTAACATTGCGCGAAAGTTATCCGAACTAATATATGGATAATTAGCATACAACAGTAGTATCGGGCAGAATCCACATATGACGTAAATAACATAAATCAACTCGCGGTTAGCATTTTTTGTTGCGCCAACACTTTTAACACTTTTTTTTTCCGTCTAGCCCCGATCCGCCGAACGTCCGAAGTGTTACGAGCGATAAGGATTTTGTTAAGAAAAAACGTAGCTTGTAATAAAAATTCTTAACATGTAATAATCAACGCAAGATTCATCTTCGTCAACCATTTGATTGAAATTGAAAAATTCGAAGTTCTGTGATAAGTTATTATGAGGTCGATGGTTTTTTCACGTTTTCTTACAGAAATAAAGCTAAAATGCTTTGACAGTAAAACTGCGGCCGCTGTGTTACCAACCGCTGGCACTTAGTGCGAATTGACCGTAAAATAGATTGGTCTGTGCAAACCTTTCTGGTAGCACTAGTTCGTGCAAATAGTTGGTTAAACTTTTGTAGTATTTATCCTTCGCAAATATATCGTATCCCGTTATAAAAAATCAAAGTCATATCAAAATATCAGAAAACAACCGCACTCAGTTAAACAGTAAAGAGAATTGGAGGTTGAAGTGACATCATATAAGTTTTTATTCAGTATGTCAAGTATTCGTTTTATGCTTTATTATAATGATATGAATGTAAGTAAATATCTGCATAATTAAGTAAAGTATTTGTCGTCATTAAAAAAATGGGTATTTTCCGGAGGATATTTATCGGGTAGATTCCCATCGTCATTTTAGAGTAGCCAACAAGGTCAGATTTAATACACGTATCATGAGATACGCAAAAATATTAGAGTGGATGTTTTTCTCGTGGATCCATCAACAGATCTTGACTAAACGCTGATAAAAAAAAAAGATTTATATTTACCTTTTGATATTTACTAGTGACACAAACTTTTAATATTTACAAAAAGTGGGAAATGTATTGTTATTATATAATTAGCGTTATTGATATCTCAAGTTCATTTTTTTCTTCTAGCAAGTACTTACGAGACCATAGTAATACAAAACAGGCTCGTCATTGTCATCACTGGAGTTCACGCACGTCCATAGTATCACAAACAGCAACTGAGCGTTCAACCACATTACTAATTACTACTATAAAGCTTTCTTAGCTCTAAACGAAACTATGGGTCGCAACCTATATAGATAAGATAACCTCCTGACCATATGGAGTTAACTCGAGTAGAATAAACTCATTCGTATAAATACAGTAAAAAATTATATTTAGTTGAAAATCTCTCAGGATATTATAATAGTCCTTTTAACGACTTCAAAAAAGGAGGTTTTCAAAACCACTGCATTTTTGTAAGTTACGGTTATTGATAAGTTTCTATCTCTAGAATGGTCCTACAAAAATATGACAAAATTGGTTATGAAAGCCTGAAGTGGCATGAATGAGACGCCTTGTAGTCGAGGGTTGTACTATTTTAAAAGATAATTTTATGTAAACCGTATGTAAATTTTTACAGATTTTAAACTTATTTAACAGTTGACTATGGCTATCAAATAATTAATATTTAAATCTGAAATCTTAAAAATGTTTGCCAATTATTTTTATTACCAATCGAAGTTCGATGTGTCTGTTGCTAAATATTGACAGGCTGCCTTTCCTAGCCTTTGTTTTTTTACCACCAGAGGGGTTTCTGTGGGGCGGTGTGTCGGAATCAAACCGATTAAAACCACACGGTGTGCAATACTGCGCCTAGAATAAGAAGGGTCCGAGAACAGCTTTTCACACATCACCTTCGGGTAAACCTCTCAATAAGGCGACGTCCAGGCACACGCGGACCCAAAACAATCTTTTATTTGTAATACTCTCATAGATTAGAGTTTTTGTAGGAAGTCGGCTAGCCACATATCACCACTTGACACGTAATTCTATCTTGAAACTGAAGGAAGCTAAAATGTGCAATGCCCTTGTAGTTACTGCACATAATCGGCAAGCGTAATCATTATCAAGTTAAAATTACGAAAGCATATGCTTTCGTAATTTTAACTTGAATTTTTTTCGGTTTGTAGTTTTGGTCCGCCCACCACAGGTTGGAACACGATGCTCTAGCTAGACCAATAGGGCATCAGCGAACTGCTTTTTTAATATGTTTTTTTATTGAATAGGGGCAAACGAGCACACGGGTCACCTGATGGTAAGTGACTACCGCTGCCCATGGACACCTGCAACTGAAAAGTCACAAGTGCGTTGCCGGCCTTTAAGGTGGGCGTAGGGGGAGGCAGAGGGGGAAAGGGAAGGGTTAAGGCCTCCGGTAACCTCACTCACTCGGCGAAATACAATGCAAGCATTGCTTAACTGCCGGTTTCTGTGAGGCCATGGTATCACAGCATGAAGACACAGAAGCATGGCTCTCAGTCAAAGATGTTTTTGCGATATCTCATTGTATAATAATACTTTTTAAATAAATACGTTAGTAATAAGTTTTGTTAACTTAAGTAGGTTTTTTCCTCAAATTAACGCGGGTGAAACCGCGGGGCACCTATAAAATCATAGTGGAATATTTAACCGGTGATCAAATAGTGTCATTATTCCTACAGAGGCATCTTTTTTCATATTTATCACAAAGCTAAAAGAATCTTGATGTTTCCGGATGTATTTACATGTTGGTAAATTAAGTCGTTAAAAACAAAAAAAAACCTATTTTATTCTTTTTGCAGAATATTTGGTTAAAGAAACAGATTTTAAGTTTAAAGAAGAGCAGCTCTGAGTCTACATTCCCGAAGTGTTTAGAAAAGGAGCGTGATCTGTTTGTGGAGTACTGGACCTCTGCTGAAGGACAAGAATTACTGCGTGCAACATATAACGGCGTCTAAACGTTGAAATAACATTCGGTTGGAGTTCAGTATGCAATAAGATGTCTAGTATTGAAGTTATTGTATCTTCTGTAAGGAAAATGTTTCTAGATAATTCTCTATTCAGTTATACTGATAACAAGTAATGCTCGTAAATAATACAAATTAAAGTGTTTAAATATGAAGCACCTAATTGTTTTTTCAAAGGATGTAAAATGACTGACAAGAAAATTATTTGTAAAACTTGTAGTAAATACATATAAATTCCATATGAATGGACAAGGCTTATTGGTTATTTCGAAGACTACCTACTGTATAGGACGGAGGAGGTATGTATGTGTATGTAGATACACAACAATGACTTCGTCCGAAGTTAAAGTTGGATTGGTTTCATCTTTATATAGAGCAAGCAGTTATACGTCTGGTTTAATTAGGTTTACTCATATATAATTATGTTACGTTATAGTTGAAATTGTTTATTTCTTTGTTTTAGATTTTTATGAGTTTATGATGTAAGGATTAGAATAATTATCTTGTTTCAGCCAAAGTTCGTATGTAAATGTATTCACTGCATTGCCGAATCATTGTTAGCAAGGTGATACAGGTACATAATGCAAGCGCATCTTTTCTTGATAAATTATTGTCTCAAACTACTCAAAATAAGAGATGTTTGATAAGAAGATAAAATTATATCGTATATTTAAAGTGTACCTCGTGGTAACATACTATTTTTTTCTCTTTTGAAAAGTGCCTTTATATAAATAATATCGTATTCTATATAATTTAATTATAAATTTCCCGTGTACTATAAAATAAATGGAATGTATGTATGTAGAATGGAGGTTCTAATAAATATTTTACTATGGTGTATAATAAATGGAATATTGGTGTAAAGACATCACATGAATTATATAAATATATAATGTTCGCGTGTACTACTACCCTCCAGCGCAATATAAAATTTTATAAATAGGATAAATTTCAAGTTGTGTGCATGATATGACTGAAGTGTTGCACTTAACCACATAGTACAAAGTTTTATCTGTAAGTATGTGGTAGATGGTCGGTCTAGTATGATGAAAGAAAACAGAAACCAAGTACTCTATCCTGTTCTTTTAGGTCTTGTGAAATCCTTAATGACTTGACTTGCGAACAGTTCATGTTTCTACAAAATTTTATATTTAAAAATATAAAAGGTTAAAATTTTGTATATTTACATACTCGTTTTTTTCTCACAATATACATATGTCTGCATATTTGATTGTTTGCAGCAATCCACACTTTTCATATTGTATGTTTTGTTGTTGTTAAAATCATCTCTTTGTACACGTTTGTATTCTAGTTGTCGCCTTTTCCCGCTGTTTTCCATTTTCATTTATAGATATACAATTGTATGACCACATTATAACACATTTGCGTTTCATATAAAATTAATTATTTAACTTTTCGAATACATAATTTGACTTACAACTAAAGATTGTAATTGTCCATAATACCTTAGTTTATATTGGAGTACCTATAATAATTGTTTATTTAAAACACTATACATTCATAGTTTAGTTCACTTAAACTTGGGGTTAAATAGTTTTAAGATACAGAATTATGACACATCGTAGAATGTGAATAGTGTAATAAAATTATACCTAATTAAGTACTATGAAAATCTTTTACTGAACTACGAAATTTCTTTTCAAAATGGTGTACACCTTTCTAGTATATACATAAAATATACACTTGAAAATAGAGATTACTATTTTCGAGTCGGTTTCATATAAATGAAGAGGTTTGCTGTCTGTCATTGTCTGGCACCAACGTCCGTTCGACGAAGCATATCGACCCTTCGATCCTTGACCGACAATTAACCGCACGCTGGCTCTTCGGGCAGACAATCTATAAAAAAAACCTTGCAAGTTTTGGGGGAGTCAGGCTTTCGCTATCTATGCTTCTCTGGATTTGCTCGGGGGCAGTGGAGACGGTTTGAGCGGCTTCAGATAGAAATGTCATCATACATTGACAACTATAGATTTTTTCTTCTAAAACACCAGCTCCTCTTTGGAGCATCGACTACAGTATTGTGATAGACAGCGCTTGTCTATGACAATACTGTACTGTACATAGATTTTACTGACGTAGTACCTATGTACTACGTCAGTAGAATCTCACAGTAAGTAATTATAACTGTAAACAGTTATAATAATTTAATGTGTGTAAGCAAAGGGTACCGTCATAACATGTGCTACGTCAGAGCGGTTGCATACATTCAATTTCTTGGTCCAATTACAGCACTTACTAATGCGAGTGAAAAGCCAACGTAAGTACGTAAATTATATTAATAATCATAATCCTAACTAATATTATAACTGCGAAAGTGAGTTTGTATATTTGTTGCGCGTTCACGCCTTAACTACTCCACCGATCTTCATGAAATTTTGCATAAAAGTGTATCAGGGGTAAAGAAAAGTGTCGTAGCAGGGCAACTTTCATGCCGAAAGAAGTTCTGTGGGATACCCGAATTGATTGACAATATGTACATTCAAATCAAGCAAAGCCGCGAATTACTTGCAACGCATCGCGTAGAAAATAGCCAGGGAAGGCAAGAACATAAGACACAGCTCATTCAGCGCAAATTGGAGATGGCAGAAAGACAGCACTAATAACATTAAGCTTTATTCTTTTTTGCTTTTTCAAGATAGCATGGGATGGGCGATAGGTATATCAACGTTTAAGTGACATCGCTGTTGTTGTAATGTGAGGTTTCTTGGTGGGGTATCCAACAATGTGAAGAAAATAATTTTGAAATTTTAGCATACTTTCAACATAACGGCTACGTTTCACAGGATCCATTCCCGCCCAGTGCAAATATTTGTAGGCATGAATATGAATATGGCCATTTGAATTATTCTGGTGGTTTCTATCAATAATACAATTTATTTATTTTATTTAAAAAATCATGCATCTTCAAAAGTTATTAAATAAATAATAAAATAAATATTTGTACAAAGGCGGACGTAATGCCGAGGGTATTATCTACCAGTCAATCTTGGGGTGATGTAGAAATGTCATAAGGTAGGCGCAAAAAGATATTTGAATATTTATAATAATTTGATCAAATCAATACAAAGTTGATATTCTTCTAAACGTCATTACCCCTTATTCGCATAATATAAGATTCGGTCGGTGATACGCCAGGGTTTCCATGTTCAGGGTCCATCAGAATAAAACGAGCACTAAAAATTACTTAGCTTATTTTCACAGCCGCCAGCACAATACTAATCTCTTTTTTCACAATCCAAACGTTTTTATAAATAACCTTACAATAGATTTTTTAAACGGATAAGCGACTACAACTTCATTTAAAACAAATAAATGAAATGATTTAGTCATTAATAATTCTTGAATATTCAAAATTAATTTTACACAACTTTAAATTATTTAATTAATAAAAACGAAATGACATTTATTTAATAAAAACAATTATTATTTTTATAAAGATCGTGAGCAGATGGCGCTGCAATCAGGATTCAATAGAAATTAAGTTTTATTTAATGCATAAAATTTGATACAGAATAATAATATTAATTCTTATATAATACTTTATTTTTCACATTTACACAATTATTTGAATATATTATTATTTTAAATGAGTATTTGAATCATAAGTTCAACTTAAGCAGTCAAAACAGTGTCTATTAGAACCAAATATTAGAGCTTGATAAATAATTGTTTTACTGTTTAATAATAAATTATTTGAATATAAAATCTATTTTGGATGTTTCTATAAAAATTATAATCACTTAAAAAACAATATTTAAAGATTTGCGCCCATATATACCAATATACAGTCGTGGTCTGTGGCTATTCTGCTAACTCATTGTGGAGTTCACGTACTTTCGTCTTTAAACGTTAAATGGTTCAGAGAAGAACTGATTGAATTTAGAAACTTGAAGATATCAGATCTGTGACAAGGACGTAAGAAAAGCAAATTATTTGTAGAACGAAGATTCCCGTCATGAGTCGAGCACAAGTTCACACACAAGGGAGCTAAGTGACCTGGACGCTATTAGTGACTGGTCCGACAGAATTGGTTTGACAATAAACCCACAGGCCATCATTGTAGGCAGTCAATGTCTGATCGGGAGGCTAAACCTAGATAAACTGCCATCTGTCACCTTCAACGAATCTAATATACCTTATAGTCCCTCTTTTTTTTTTTTTTTTGTGCGTGTGGAAACCCCCTCGGGCCGTCACCCGGGGTTTTCGGCGGGGCGGTGTCTCGGAATCGAACCGACTAAAACCACACGGTGTGCCGTACTGCGCCTTAAGTAGGAGGGATCCGGGAACAGCTTTATTAAGACATCCGGACCCCCCCTAGCGCCTGCCCGCTAAGAGCGGGCACCACCTCCGGGTAACAACCTCTCAATTAGGCAACGTCCAGGCACACGCGGACGCCACCTCCTCGCGGGGGGCCACTACAGCGGGTGAAGGGGAAAACCCGTCCCATCCACCCGCGGCCACACTCAGGGCGGCATGAGGCGCTGGTACGCGCGCCTCCGCCACCCGGTTCGCCGGCGGCGAATTAAGTCCGAGTGGAGATCGTCCTCCCGGACCCGTTCCGCCACCTCCTTCTGCAAGATGACGTCCTCACAGAAGGTCGCGACCGCGGTAAAATTCCTGTCGCTACCGGCCATGGAGCGTATGATGGCCGGTAGCGAGAGATCCCCTCCGATGACTGCAGTGAGGGCCCGACGCTGCGTTGCCCAGGCGGAGCAAACTGCCAGCGTGTGCTGAGCCGAGTCCTCACTGCAGTCGCAGTGGTGACAGGCGGGACTCAGTTCCCTCCTAGCGACCGAGTGCAGGTACTTCCCGAAGCAGCCGTGCCCGGAAAGGACCTGCGTCAGTCGGAAGGAAAGGGTCCCGTGCTGCCGCCCTGCCCAATCGACGATGACCGGCTGGAGCGCCTCCACGGCGGCAAAGCTAGCACGTGGAGCCTCCAGCCGGGACGACCAACGAGCCATGGTGGCTCGGCGAGCGGCTTCACGCCATTCGCGTACTTCTTCGGGCGGGGGCCGACTGCCGCTTCCCGCCCGGAACTCAGCCGTTCGCCAATATACTTCGGCGAGCACTTCCGCCTCCAAATCCCACGGGGGAGTCCCAGCCAACGCGCACGCCGCCTCCGTCGACACGGTGCGGTATCCGCGTATGGCTCTAACCGCCATAACCCTCTGAGGGCGCCAGAGGCGCGCCCTATTCTGGGCGGTCAGAGCCTCCGCCCACACCGGTGCACCGTACAGTGCCATTGACCGGACAACCCCCGTATACAGCCGTCTCGTAGCTATGCTGGGTCCGCCCAAATTGGGCAAGAGTCGCCCAAGGGCGGACGCAGCGCCGGCCAGCTTTGGAGCAAGCTGTAGGAAGTGCTCGTCGAAGCGCCACCTACCGTCGAGGATCAGGCCCAGATATTTTATGTGGGCCTGAACCGGTACGAGGACCGAGTTAACCTCGATAGAGGCGCCAGGGGGTGGACCACGACGGGGCCCATGAAATAAAAGGGCCTCCGTCTTATCCAGAGCCACCCGCAATCCAAGCGCCTCGATGCGCCCGACCACCAGAGAGACTCCCCTGGTGGCCAGGCGCGCCGCCTCCTGAAAGTTCACCCCCCGGGCTGTGACCAAAGTGTCATCGGCGTAACAGATTACGCCGAGCCCGGGAGGGAAGTCGCCTCGAAGGGCCCAGTCGTACCCCATGTTCCACAGGAGTGGTCCAAGGACAGATCCCTGCGGAACACCGCACGACATGGGCCGACGACTTAAAACTCCATCTCGGTCCTCGTACATGACGGTACGCTCCTGTAAATAGATACCTTATAGTCCCTCCGTCAAGGATCTAGGCCTCATTATTGATACCAACCTGTACTGGCAAACCCAGGTTACTAGTGTCACCCAAAGAGTTACAGACTTAAAAACTTTCTCCCATCTAAGACCAAAGCTATGTTAGTTCAGACTCTGATTTTCCCATTATTGATTATGGTGATGTATGCTACTATGACCTGAATACAGATCTTCTCAACAGATCTCTCTCTTCTGAATAACTACATTCGATTCATTTTTAATCTTCGTAAGTATAATTACGTTTCCTCTTTTAGTTCTGAATTGAAGTGGCTTCC
>OY982574.1:9678397-9704726 GCA_963859945.1 Euplagia quadripunctaria
GATGATGACAAACCGCACTCACTCAGTCACTCAGGGCAAGCATATACATAGGGCACACTCAAAGTTCTGCGCTTCTGGCCGCTCATAAATGTTTGAATTTCGAATGTTATATTTTTTAAACATAAGAAACTCAATCATTGATTAAAAAAAAAATTGCGGGAAATCGCGTGTCAATTGTTTTTATCACAAGATGAAGTTCGTCGTCCGTAGCAAATATGGAATTAACGCGAAAAGATGTTGTGATGGGGTTATGATTTTTAATGATTATAAAAGTTCACTGACTCCGCAAGACTGCACTGCTCGTCTTCAAAATGCTTTTAGGAGGGAAGAACCTCATTTTAGCACCGTAAAGCGTTGGTGCGCAGAATTTGACCGTGGCCGTATTTCTCTCCATGATGAAATTCGTGAAGGTCGGCTCTCATCTGCGATCACTCAGGAAAATGCGGCTACTGTCAGGCAACTAATTGAAGAAAACCGACGTACCTTATCGATAAATGTTTTTATTCGGTAGATGAATTTATTGCAATAGGCAACACAATATAATTTATTTATATTATTTTGTTATTCTTATTACATTTAATTTAATTGGCACTTTATTTTATAATTCATAATATTTTGACATAGGTTTAAATCTTTAGACATAAATATTATTATTTGTTTTGACACTGCAATAAATTTTTCTATTATTTTATTTTGTATTCGACGTCAATAGGTACCAAATTAATAATTTTTCTTTTATATAAAAAATTATAGCTTTTTATAGTAATGTATCCTTCTTTTAATATTCAAACACAGTTGTAAAATATTGTTCTTGAAAAAATAAAAAATAATAATCACCTATGACGAGATTCGAGGACATTTGGGGATTGGTATGAGCCAAATTGAAAAAATCTTACATCAACATTTAAAAGTTAGAAAACTTTGTTGCCGCTGGATTCCTCATGAACTCACCCCAGAACAAAAACGGACTCGTGTTGATTGGTGTAAAAAAATGTTGTTAAAGTACGATCACGGACGTTCAAATGCTGTGTATGACATTGTGATAGGAGATGAAACATGGATATATTGTTACATGCCGGAAAGAAAGCAATAGTCTTCTGTATGGGTGTTCGAAGGTGACAGCAAACCAACAAAATTGAGGCAGGCGAGAAACGTAGGCAAAAAAATGATGCGTTTTTTTCCTCCGGACCGGTCCTGTCTGCACGATCCCACTTGAAGAACGAAAGACAGTTAATGCTGAGTGGTACACCACCATTTCTTTGCCCAGTATCTGAAAAGGTTTTTTTTAAAAAGTCTTCATCTTTTCAAAAATGGTTTGACCGAATGAAAAAGTGTTTAAAATGTAATGGAGAGTGTTCGAAAAACAGTAAATGTATTACGTTTACATGTAATTTGTTTCATTAATGAGTTATGCAAAACTTTCAGTGTACCCCACGTACGTCTTAAATGGTTACAAATACGATACGATTCTATATATTTTTTTACTAGCTGTTGCCCGCGACTTCATTCGCGTTGGAAATTTTGGTAAAATATATCCCACGGGAACCTTACATTTTTACGGGATAAAAAGTAGTCTATGTGCTATGCCAGAGTATAATCTATCTGGGTGCTTATTCACCATCAATGCGACAAACAGTCCGTTATGGATAGAATGTCTCAACGCGGAGGAAACGGCCGCCCACGTTATCCTCAAGTGCGAGGAAGTGACCACACAACGGGCAAGTCTCCTCGCGGGTGCGAGATCGCCCCTAGAAGCCTGCGAACGTCCCAGGAGGCTTCTGTGCTTCTGGGAGGAGCTAGGCTGGTGCATAATAGACCGCCTATGAGTCTAAATGCGGAAACAGAGCATTATACCAATACCAATAAGTGCCTATCTCTGTGCCAAATTTCATCCAGATCCGTTCAGCCGTTTTTGCGTCAAACGGTAACAAACATCTTCATCTATATACTCACAAACTTTTCTTTTTTTTTCTTTCTATCGACTTCCGTGACTAAATTCCACAGCAAAACTTAAAAATGACTAAAATTAATTTTCTTTTATTTCCTAAAATTCCCAACCACAAGCACACAGACTAATAAAGTTCTAAATTAAATATAGAAATAGGTATAAATATTTTTTTAAAGTTTAATTAACCGTAGGTAGTTGAAATCTTAATAATAATAAACACTTGAAAGTTTTTTTAAGGTTTTTTTTTTAAACTCCTTAACTAAATGCATACGAAATATTACCTGCTGAAGAAGCATGCCCTGCTCTTCCCGTGTACCATAAAATAAATCGGGCTCCTGATCCATTCCTTTTAACTCAGTAATAACCTGTAAAAACAAATGAAACGAATTTTACTACTTGACTATAAAGATATTGAAAGTGAAGTCATAATAACATAATTTTGGGTTATATTAACTAACACCAAATGTTTATAGTATGAATATTTAGATTAAAGACCTATATAGTTGAAATAAATAGTTTATTTCTATTTCTCTTTATTAAACTGAATACTTATAAATTACATTTTTAAATATGTACAAAACAAAATTGATATTTCAAAATATAAAAAATCCAAAATCAAAGACCACCGACATCGGGTACAGGGACCAAGACACTGGTGGTTAGGGCACCAAAGACAAGAACCTCCGCACTATACGGGCCGTGTCGAAGAGAACTGCCTTCTGCATCAGTCCCTTGATCCAGCCGTCTAACGCGAGCCTCTTAAGGTGTTGATCGAGGCTCTTGGCTATTATTCCATCAGCAGATATGGCAATCGGAACAATGATCGCCGAATCGACATTCCATATATCAACAATCTCGTGGACTTTTCTTTTTCAACTTTCACGAGAATGAATGCACAAGACTGTATTTAAGGGCAAGTTGTTGATGTACAATCCTGAATCCAATCCAGAATTTATACGCCTGATAGATTCACCGGGACGGTGGCATGCCCGATGGATCTACCGTATCATCTTTCAGGATATATTTCCAATAGTTATTCGTCATAACAACTTTGTCCATAATTGCACCTTCGGTTTCTCCGAAAAGATCACCAAACCGTAGTCAAGATGTAGATGCTTTAAAGTCTATATCAGGCCCATTTACTATTATTAATAGAATAATAATTCTAAACATTATGCAACATTACCTTGTAGCTGTAGCCCTGGTTGACAAGAAACCGCTGTCGCTTCCGGCTGTAGGCCATTTCCAAAGTGTCTTGGGATACGAGAGTGTAGAAGAAAGCATTATACTCTTCTGCAATTGCGCCTTTTTTTGCTCGTAAAATACGACCTATAATAATATTGAAAAGGATATTATGTGTTATTATATGCTATTTAATGACTATAACTGCAAAAATACGAAATTTTTTGGTAAAACATTACCTTGCTCATTTATTTTTTTACGAACACTTAAAATTATTATTAGCATCGTACAATCAAGAAAAACCATTTTTTTTTTCATGCTTATATTGAATGTTTACCTAAACGTTGAGCTTCCTGTCGTCTTGAACCGCCGTGGGATGAGATTTGAATTAAAACGTTCGCTTCGGGCAAATCAAAACTTGTGTCGGCAACTTTGCTGACAAATATGGTGTTTACTTTCGGATTGAATTTGAAATTTTGTAGAATTTGAATTCTTTCGCTCTGTGACGTCGGCCCGTAGATATAAGGTTTGTTCATTTTAACAGCATAATGTCGCAGTGCGAATACGTTGTCCGAGAATACTATGGTCTTGTCTCCACGTCTCTCGTGGTAACGCACTAAGAACTGACAAGCACGGAATTTGGAAGGGTTCATTACGTATAACAGCATTTTCTTATTGATTCTGCAACAAAGCAAACAAACAAATATATTTATCATGAATATATAGTCGTAGATTAATAATTTTGGAACTAGTATTGAACATGACGAGCATCTAGAACGTAAACGTGCAAACTAAAGTTTATTTAGTGATACACCTAAGATTTAGAAAGAAAGAAATTTAAATTGATACTCTGGTGAGTGCAACATGGAGCAATAAGAAGACATAGCTATTATTTTATTAATTTAAATATTTCTAAAATAGTTTTTTTTTTTCATTTGAGCAATATAGCGATCGACCGAGAAGAGAGAGAGTGGATTAATTGGGGCCGATGCCACTTGACGCGAATGTGAATATACCTTTAAAACTAACTATCGCTCCAAACCAGGGATGTTGCGGATATTCGCATCCGCAATCGCGGCGCTTCCGCAACGATTTTGACATCTGCATCCGCAATAATCAAAGTGGATATCCATGCAGATATAGATGTAAAGTCGCGACAAGAAAGAAAGTAAACATGTGCTGATTGACAAATAGGAGTGAAGATTTCTGTGACAAGATCCCACGCTTTTGTTGTTGTGCATCATCTGTTTCTCGTTAATCAAGTGTTTAGTTGCGCTTATCGTATGAACATTTAACATTTTGAGTGTTATTGTGAATATACGGTGAGCATTGTGTTTTAAGGGAGTTTCCTGCAGTTAATAAATTATTTAACAAGTGAATTTACAATGTCACTACCGCCACAAAGTCAGATTTGGATATATTTTAAATCAAATGAACATAACCAGGATTAGGCAGATTAATTGCAGATTTTTTCGACACCACCCGTGTTCCTAATGAACAGCTCAATAGCGCTGGGTCAATTTATGAACCTCTGCCAAACAGACTTGAACCTATATTAAATATAATACACATTTTTTTTATTTCTCATATTAATAACTAATTAAAGATTACTATATTTTTACTTTATTTCTGCCCCATATTAAGTTTATTAAAAATAAATATTAAGATCCGCTGATGGGAACCTTCAAAAATCCGCGTCTGCATCCGCATTTGCGGATGTCGAAAATTCTGCATCCGTAACATCTTCATCGTCACACTCCAAACAATAAAAAAAAATAAAGTAACACACTCATCATCCTCCGCGCCTTTTCCCAACTAAGTCGGGGTCGGCTTTCAGTCTACTACAACTACGACTACGGTGAAGCGACTGCCATCAAAAGTAACAAACTAAAGAAATAATATTTATATATTTATTGAAAGCGGTCATGGTTCGGGTTCAACGCTTACAGTACTAATAAGAACATAGTTTGTATAAGTCCATCTCTATACAGTATCTATATCTATAGTTAGTAAAGATCTGCCGTGAGCATGGTTGTGTAGCGGCGCTCACTTCTGTATGAGGTACTCGCGGTAGAACTCGGGCGTCATGGGGCACCACACCTCGGCGCACTGCACGCGCGCGATGTAGCCCGCCGCCTGCAGCTCCAGCCAGTTCGCCTCGTACAGCTTCGGCCCGATCAGGAAGTTCAGGTCCGCGATCTTGTCGTCCTCTCGGAGTAGCGTTGCGGTGAGACCTGACGCATCACATGACATTATATTAGAATAAAACCTTCCGTCGGGCGTGGGAGAATCCGTAGATCTTTGTTATGAGTTTGTTGACGTGGCTAGGGAATTACCGATAATGGAAAACTTTAAAAATTTAAAATGGTACAGCACGGACCAATGTGACTGTATAGTTATTGAAGTGAAAACTTCTTTAGCGGCGTTGTGCACTTTTTGGGATAGGTAAAAAATGTTAAACTCGCGTCAGGACACGGGACCTGATCGAAAATTCCACTTCTTCCAGTGTACCCTATGTACCTATACATTTAGATATGTTATTATCTACTTTTTATTTTTAACCTAATTATATATATATATACAGATGTGTGTGTGTGTGTGTATGCAAATACATTATGACGACTGACTATTTTTTTCATTTCATAATTTCGTAACCCTAATCGATAAGGGACCGAAATACTGCCACTTCCTACCTCAAACTATTTTAAATAACAACAGGTCCTATAATATCCCCAAAAATCTACATAAGTAACGCTGGAGGTGATAAAGAAACTGTTTTATTTTACTCGAGATTATATTTAGTTTAAAATTAAACTACGAGCAAACCATAAATTCTGATAAATTAAATCTTAATACAGCCCGCATGCTAGAGCATAAATGTCAGTCAAGTCAGTGTCTACTTGAAAATAATTAATTTCTTACTGAAAAAAAACTGGATAAGTGCGATTCTGACTCGCGCTCCAAGGATTCCGTAAGCAAACATACTTGTATGTAGATTATATGTCCATTTCGGAAGTCGATTCTTAAATATTTATATCCCTTTTTTTGTTTGTAATCACAAAAAATATATTTTTATGTGATGTCTGACTCAGAAGCTTGATTTTTTTTCAGCATCAAAAGACCGCAGACAAGTGTTTGATTTAATTTTAACTTGATACCTCCACGGATGCTTAAATAAGAGTCTTAATAGACAGACGAACATACGGACAATAAAGTGATCCTAAAAGGGTTTCTTTTTTCCTTTTGAGAAACGGAACCTTAAAATGCCCTGGGGCGTTCTTTTTACTTTTTACTTCTGGATTAGCAATACAAAAATCTTTAAAAATTTAATTTATCTCCTTAAATAAACTAAATATTTAAATCAATGTCATTATTTCACATGCTTGATTTAAATAATATACTAATTTTAGGACAATTACCAACAATGAATTGTATTTCTGCAGGAGAACAATGACAAAGAAAAATTAAGGATTAAAACTAACGAATATTCACCGCTCTACCTAGTGATGTAATAAGTAAAACACACGTACCAAGTTTCGCATGCGAGTGTACAATAGTAAGCACCCGACGGAACATCTTGGCAGGGATGGTGTGCACCTCATCTAGTACCACAAGGCCCCACTCTTGGGCTTGCAGCCATTTCATGGTCTGCTCTGCCTCCCACGACCGTCGCTGTCCATGAGTGATCATAGAATACGTGGTGATAAGAATACCGGCTCCCATTGGCTTGTCTTTAGCTTCTGACGTGAATCTGAGAAAAATGCGTTAAGATGAGTTATGTTGGAAATTAAACAGCCATTTTTCAGAAAAAAAGCAATTATGTAGATTCGACGTGTCCTGTAACTTTAATAGTTATTTATTCAGAGATTATTTTTGTTCTCGAGTTGTAATTTTTTTTTCCTTCTAAAGTAGCTGTTATCTTAATAACTGTATTATTTAAAACTTATGGAAATGGCTTAATATATTAAATATTGCTAAAATAAGGCAACATGCTATGCGATCTTGTCGTGTCCCACGACCTCCTTGCTAAGTTTGGAGGTAAAAATAATAGACATCTCGGTTTTTTTGGGCGATGTTCGAATATGAACCTTAAAGATTCGTACTTACATTCTTATCTTCCGCTCTAAAATAAGCAAGCAACGGTCGAAAACATCAATAAAATATAAATTTCGTGTTGTCCTACGAAATCACATATGGTGGAAACTCCGACTACGCTACTTTTTTTTTAAGACCTGTAATAATAATCCTTTTGTAACAAATAATGTAGGTTTTTGAAATCTCGTAATATTTTCTTTGGTATTGACAATCGCCATTTTATTTTAGTAGCTTATTTTGAAAGATATCAATGTAAAAAGTGTTCATGTCAAGCCGTGATCTAATTTTTGTTCAGTTTTAACTTTCTGTTTCTAAATTTAATATTACCTTTTAATACTTTGCATATTTACATCAATTTATTTACTGTTACAGTTTAAAATTAAATTAACCAAATACGTCACATCCACTACGCCATGTGTTGTACCAGTGGAACGCGAAAGTGACGTAATGGAATTCTGAGGCATAGGATACATGAAATGTGTGAAATATTATTGATTCTAAATTAAAGATTTTTATTTAAAAATATATATTTAAATTGGTTTATTTGTCTTGGTGGTGAGCAGTGATAGTAATATTTGAAAGTTTAATTAGTTATTGTTATACCATAGTTGATTTAAATTAAAGGTCTAGTTGGCAGTACTTTGTAGACCATACCTATTAATATCCTAAACGTAACTTTAAATTCCCTTTACGTCACATGTTCTAATAAATCGGTGATTTAAGAATAAGTAATTAGGAGTAAATATCAAACATAATAAAGACCATTTTGGTAAATAATAATCAAGGTAAAACTGTGTTTAAATTTACTATATATATTGATTGTGTTTCTTTCGTGCCATAGAAATTGTATTATTTTGAAGTGTAAAGTACCAAAATAATAGCGTGTCGATAGTTAGTATATAATATAATAAATAGCACTTACATGTCTGAGGACAATGTTAGTGTTTATATTTAATTGAGAAGTCTATTATGTTTATATTTATATAACAAAGGTAATTTTCGAAGTATATTGTATTTCCATTGAAAAAAGACTGTATACTTTGTAACATATTGGAATTATCTAGTGGAAACATCAGTCTTAAATTATTTTTTTTCGGAATTTCTTAATGATTTTGATATAAATATACTTTTATTAAAATTTATATTACTTACTTATTTACAATTGCATTTAATTACATTTTTTTTTAATTGGAATTCCTATTACGTGCCGTGCAAATTTTCTGAAAAACGCTAAAGCACCCTAACTACTCTAATTTTTACTACAAACCGAGGGCTCTTTTTTACTACTTGTGAGTAGAATCATAAGTAGATAGGTCGGATATGGTAGTTCCATTTAGACATTTTATCTATTTCGACAAATAATAACTGTGCGCTTTCACTCCCGACAAAAATTCTCAGGTTACTTTCACAGATGCGAGGGAAATATTACATTTACATACTTATTATTTGAGAGTTATTTGAATATTTATATGTTCACAAAAGTTAAAAGTTATGACCGTCAAAACTTCTTCTAGTAAACCAGTAAATCACTATTGATCCCTAAGAATTTGACTAGTTTATCTACCTAGCGTCTCAATGTTTATAGAATGAATTTGAAGTATGCACCTGCAAATCATACTGTCGTCGGCTGTGGACCAACACTTGAACTGTTGCTTCCACTGCTCCACGGACACGCCGGAGTTGCACAGCACGAGCGCGCGCTTGCGCACCGTGCACACGGCCGTCACGCCCACCAGCGACTTGCCGGCGCCGCACGGCAGCACGATCACTCCGGACCTACGACGAAAACATGTTTATGTTTCATATAAATGTTGTCTAATTAAAGACTATATTTTGTTTCATTCTCACCACAGGCGAAAAATAATTAAGGGAGACAAAGACAAAACAATTCAATACCTTTTTCTCCTCTTTCAATCGATTTCTTTTTAGTAGCTAGCGACGAGCTTTAATAAGTATTAGCAATAAAAAAAGTGTGTGTGTGCAATTCACACACGGCAGAAGCGAAACTTCAGAAAAGTAGCCTACGAGAGAATGAGAAATAAAAAGTGACTATGACACATTTTCTGAAGGCTTCGTAGTACACAGACGCAATAACACGTGCTAGCATGCGAAGATTATAGGAAACACTGTATACACAAATATTTTAAGTTAAGTTTTTCTTTTTTTCGTGTGACTTACGTTTCATGAAATTTTCAAATCACAACGATTCTAAAGAAGTTTCACTTCAAAAATTGGAAAAGATTTTTTTTAACGCTCAGCTTTACCGTTATCAATTTAATTAATTATGTTCTCGCATTTGACCTTTTCTATTCAAATTCAAATTCAAAATCATTTATTCAATTAAGACACTAAATTTCCAAAATGCGTAGAGCCTTATGAGAAGAATACTGGCAAAGAAACTCATGGCCACTCTTTTTAAAAGTCAGATCTTCAGGTACAATGGTATTAGTGTTACATAAAAGGTAAGCATGATGCAAGCTGTTGCCAGCTGAATTTCATTTTAAATGCTCCAAAAGCTAAAGTACAAATAAAAAATATCATTCAGTGATACCGTTGAAGGTTCGAACCTATTAAACATAGAAAGCTATCATATAATCTTTCTATGTTACCTCACTACCAATTACTATGAGTCTCATTATTTCTGCTAGCGATTATAGACTATATTGTTTCTCCTTTGAGATTTTCATGCTATAAACAAAGTTTATACTAAGAGATCATATTTCAGAGGATTTTGTTTTTTTGTAATTTTTTATAAAAAATATGCGTTTGTGCGATTATGAGAAATGATGTGTGTAACTACATACCGAGCTCGTCCGTTTCCAAACATCTTTCTGAGGCTCTTTTCCTGGTAAGGACGCAACACGGCTGTGGGTTTTAAGTCTATATTGATGTCGGGGTTGATGGAGTCGTTTCGGAAGTCATACTCGGCCAGTAACGGGTGCTCAAGTTCAATGCAACGCTTTTGAATCACCTGTAATCATGTGTATACATTAATACGTGAATATATTTCTTTGGAAACCTTATTAAGAAAATTTCGCGAACGGAAAAACGTAAAATTAGGGATACTTAAAGTTTATACATGGAAGAAGTGCAGAAAGCTAACATTTTTAAACAATATTTATTTATCTATTTACAATATCTCTACAGGTCTTGCCAAAACGATATTATAAGCTGAAACTAGACGTAATTTTACAAAATAACGGTAGATACAATACATCTTTGAGCAACTTCTGTGAATTTTGGTGGACTACATTGATAAATATGTATGATTTGATTTTTATAATATCATCACTATGCCTTTGTGATAATTGAAGATGGATTGGAAAAGTATTCTTTTGACAAACGGTTTTTAGCGATTTTAAAAATGCAGGTACTTCAAAAGAGGAGATGTAAAGATTCTGATTGTGAAAGCATTGAAGCTTTCAGCAACTAGAATTATTTAAAACATTTCCAAATCACACATATTGGCAAGAAAGTGAAGTAATTCGAATCACATCTCTGTGAAATTTATGCCAGGAATGAATGACCTTAGCCAGGTCTATCAAAATACATCTAACAATATAGTTAGGAAGAAATAAGTACAAAAAAGAACCTCAATTTTATCAGGGTCGACTTCGAAGGCGACGGCGTTGTTAGCGGTGATGTCTGTAGTCTCATCGTCATCATCTTCCTTGTCCAGTTGTTGGTAAAACTGGCTTATATCGTCTGGCACGCTGCCGTTAGGGGCCGGTTTCTCGATATTATCACCTAATGATAAAAATAAAGTTATATTACTAATTTTCAAATTCCCTCCAATATTTCAAATGTTTATTATTGGTGGTGGTCCAGTGAAGAAACTTGGTATATTGGTACAATATACCAAGTTTCTTCACCGGACCACCTTAGGAAGAAGTCTGAATAATAAAAAACGACATTTGTTTTTCTTGTATACCTTGTATATAAAGAAAAATTAGTATTGCTATATATTACTTGTTTTAGAAGTAGTAGCGGGTTTATCTGGTAGAGCAGAGGTAAGCAAGTCATCATCTCCATCACGTCGAAGTCTACATTGTTGTATAACTGGGTCTCGTAGGAGTTTCTGCAGCACTTCCACATGTTTACTTTCTACAAGAAATCTATAATGAAAGAGTTTGTGATAAGAAGAATTGTTCTTATTACATTTCATTTAGAAATAGCAAACAAATACTATTAGAATATATAAAAATAAACACAGAAAGTCATATTCGTTTTTTACAATTTCCTTCCAGGCGTATCCGTGCGCAACCTCACCTTATTTAAAAGCAAATGGCTCTGACATCACGTAGTCGTGTTCTCATGGGACCCAAAGGTATGATGATGATATATTAGAAAATGATGAAAGTAAGAACTTATATTTCCCACACCTAGATCTAAACAGGTACTAACTCAAAAAAGCACTATTTTCAGAAAAGGCGAAAAAGTAAATAACTCTGTCCAGGAGTTTTGAAGTTTCATGTGCAGCTAGAAGAAAGATTTTGTTGAAATCATGAGTTTCAATCATGTTTTGGGGCAAAAAATTGGATTTTTGTAGTTATTTCCTTATTGCTATATATTCTAAGATCCCGCTGCAAGATTGCTACGTTCATCGAGTATTTAATCAAAATCAATTTTTTGTATACAATTATAAAAGGGTCAATATGTTTTGGCCAAGTTGCCTATTAAAATGTGGCCGCTAGCATTTTAAATTAAATTAATATTAGGTAATTGAGCTCCCTTTAGATCTAGGTGTACGATTTGTGTGAGTTTGGAACTTATGTTTCTTAAAGTATTTTTCATTCACAGTCATAACTTTTAAATTATTATATTTCCTTAATTTAAAAACTTGATGGTATTGACTACTAGCTGTTAACCGCGAGTTTCTTCGCTTGGATATTTTTGGGAAATCGATCCAACGGGAACTGTATTAAGTACCGTACTAGTAAGACAGACTATTACAAACAAAATCTTACAACACAGTAGTGATTTAAGCATAAATACTTACCTATTGTGTTTGAGCACCAGCTTAACTTTGCCATAGGACAATGTACATAGCTGTATAAATTCTATTATTCCAGCAGGTACAGCACATTTGCTGAGTCGTTGAAGATATTCTATAATGTCGTTTGTTTGTAAACCCACCGACACAGCTGCATATAAACTGTATGCAGTCAACTTGTACTCATGTATGTGCTGTGGACTGAATTTTTTTTAATATTTTAATATTTGTTGTTTTTTATGTTCTAGATTATAATTTTAACAGACAATTTCATACATACCGACACACAGGCTCTGCAATCGCAATTAAAAAGTCGTGTGCATGTTTGTAGACTGGTGAGAAGGCTTCTAAGAATATGTGACCGTTTGGTGCCACCCATAAAGGTCGACTAGCATTATCAGATTTCAATGCCATTTGACTTCTAAAATACCAAAAATCATAGTTTGAATTATTAAGTTCTAAAGAACAAGTCCTTGTTGGAGACATCATGATCTAAGTACTTCCTACGGATATATTTGAGTTTAGTTTTTGGTGTAGAATGTGAATATATTTTTTGTGATTTAAAATATGAATCAAAATTACAGCAATGCTTAGCGGTTTTTATTACATAAATTAAGATTATTATGATCAATATTAAGTAATCATAACATTCACACACAATAATAATAGCTTGACACATCTCTCGCACACGGCCGTCAGATCCCAAACGAGGCAGAGCAATGGTGATGCAATTCAATTGTTTTAGTAACTATTTAAAGAAGTACTATAAAAAGGGTTTAAAGTTGATCAGAATATGGTTTTGTATTGATTTATTAGATAAAAGTCAAGCTTATTTACACTTTTAACACATTACAAAAAGCTTACCAATACAAATAACTGTACTCTTTTATTAATTTAATACATAACTGTATAGTACTTATACAGTTATGTATTCACAAGTCAATGTGTATCGTTAGGTGTATCCTAGTGGGTACGGCCTGTATGGAGGTAATATGTTTTTAAAGCAGTGATGCACCGGATCATTGAAAATGTATATCTGTGCTTTTTTGTTAATAATATTAGTAGCTCACTACATTAGATACTTCATTTTAGTAAAATGAATTTAGAATTTTAGAAATTAATCATTTAAAAGATCCATTCAAGATCTGCTAAAACTTAAAAGTTATGGACATGGATAGAGACCTTTTCCTCCCTCGGACATTCACAGATATGGATACAGATATCTGTCAATATGCTAGGTTAAAGATATGCAATGCATGTTAAACTACTAATTCTACTCACATAATTATCTTGTTGGTTTAATAATGAAAAGTGTTATAAACATTTTCTTTGGCTACTTACATCTTCACTGACAATTTTATAGTTGTAGGCAAAAATGATACTATCAATTCTTTTCCAAAAGAAAAGTTAACCCCCAAACTGCCATTCGTGCAGTAAATAACAAGACAACAAGTTTTGCCCCCCTCTTCGTTAACAGTGTTATCCATTGCTGCTTGATAATAGAATGATAGGTTGATTTTTTAACCTATGAGATACATAACATAGTCCCTCAAAGAATCAGACTCAAACATACAGAATGAGGAAAGTGATTAATGGGCGACCCCATAGGCAACAGGCCTATGGGGTCGTCGATTAATCACGTGAGGCTAGCAAGGGGAGGGAGGTGGTTTGGAAAAAAACACGAAATATCACAAGGGGGAAGGGGGAAAAATTTTGTGAGATATTATGTGTATTTATATTTTCGTTTCGTCAAACGCGCGATTTCTAAACCGAAAAGCGGCGCGTGATCGTGACTTGCAATTGCCTTGCAATGATTTCATCGTCCGCCGCTTGTCAGTCACCAGTAAGCCAGTGATTTTCACCTGATTGCACCTTTCCTTTTTTTTAGGTCGAGCAGAAACAATCTTCAACCGTAATGTCTGTTTACCATATTGTTTTTATCACGGTGCTTAATTTTCCAACATTAGATTATATCTTTATTTATATTCTGAATTTTTAGAGATACTTTGTACTAAAAAATACAAGTGATTTTGGGGGGATGGGGTTAGTCTAAAACCTCATCATGTATCAACAGGGAGGAGGGGGGATCCAAAAAGATGCTAAAAAAACAACATGTGATTAATGGACGACCCTTAAAGCAGTTACATATATCCAAAAGTTGAGAGGTATGGACATTCTTTAGCACAGGCAAAAACCCTTTCTATACAATATCTTTTAACATAATTTGACTATTAACTGACCAAAATATGAACACATCATGTGCCTTGTGTAGTCTATATTTTTATTGTTTATATATTAGTACCTGTAGTCTTTTGCACCAAATTCGTCTTCTGGTACTTGATCATTTTTCTCAGCATCTTGCATGGCAGCCCCAGGCACTCCAACATTTTCTGTATTATCATCTTCAACCAGATCTATAGTCATTTCTTCTTCCACTTTCTTTTTTTTACCTGTAATGATGTCTCATATAGTATAATTCAATCCCAAGACATGCAAAATCTCAAACAAATAACGCACCTGATCTATCACTTCCACGGCTAGAGTCATATTTCTTTAACTTTTTTGGAGGTCCCATTTTGTTTGTATTATGTGATTACTATCTTATATTAATAATATCACAATTTACACTAGGTCTTCTTCTTCTAAGATGATCTGAAAGATTTTATAGAGTTAGAAATTGGTATCGTGCGTAAGAACTTATAGTAACTTGTTACTCACCACTATTCTGAATTCCTGTTGTGTTTTCCTAGGCAGTTTATGGATATCACTAGTTTCTAAATGTACTTCTCACTAAAAATATACGTATTTCTACTCTTGCACAACAAAATGTAATGACTTTTGTAAACAAACTATCTGTCATCTGGACTAGAGTTGTTGCGATAGCCATACTCTATCGATAGTATCGTGATACTATCGTAGCCTAGAAAATCAGTCGTATTAGCCATAGCGCTATCGAAATTATCGACTTCGATAATACTATCGATAGTTCTGATAGACAACATTAAGAAAATACTATTGCTAGAGATCGATCGTTTTATCTTATTGGTAATTTAATTTCAAATTCTAATATTTCTCGCGCAACAGATCTTTTACCTCATCTCGATGCTCCTGAAAACGTTGATATTTTCCATAGCCCTATCAATATATCGATATATCTTACTATTTTTGAAGATCAACTATCGCTATCGCAACAATCTGGACGTCTGGATCTGGATGTCAACAACGGCATTCACACGATACAATTTTACTACCTAATCAGATTTATGGTTGAATTGGCTTACGAACAGATTTCGCGTCCACACGTACCCAACTAAATCGCTAATTTTCATTTGATTTTATTTTCTGTGCTCTGCTAGTTGCCTTATACCTAATAGTCTTCCTGTTTGAAGAACTGCTACCTGTATTGATATAACACTTGTAATAGTTTTTCTTTTTAAATAAAGGTTGGAGTGGTTCAGCGTCGATAGTGTACTGGGTGGGGTTCGAATCCGCAACCCAGTCTGAGACCTTAGCTTTTACGCTACCGCCGCTTTAAGTGTTAGTAATACTTATTGAAAATTACACCTAGTTGGTTTGAAAAATATTTATGGACACTTGCACGTTGATTATAATGATCCCACAAAAACTGGAATTTATTTAGTACATTATACAGAGGAATCTTAAAAAAAAACGAGATATCTCTAGAGTTGAAGTTGATCGCTTGAAAAACATTTCATAAATAGCAGATCGATAAACCTCGAAGGCGATGATTTCACTTACAATAAAAAGCAAAAACATCAATTTTAATTAATAAAACCGAATTACGATTAGTGTCGTTTTATGTTCTACGGCGCATTAAGTATTAATTGCATAGCCATCGACATAAGATGAAACTTAAGTTTAGATATTTTTTCAAGAGACCCGCTGACCCCAATAATTTATGAAGTCATTTTAAGGATATCTATATTGTATGAAACTTTCTCAAGAAATAAAAACAGGATTTTAATAGTCCTACTAGAAAGTCACGACATTTCAAGATCACGACACTATCGATAAGCTATCACTATAGCATAGCAACAACACTACTTTGGTGAAGGCAAGTCCCTAACCACCATACCACAGTATATGTATATACAGCATTGTGACTCGACCCGATTTGAAATAATTACCTACAGCCGGTTCGTAAACACGCCCATAATTTCATCTACCTACTTGAGTTTCTTTCTAGTTTTGTGATAGTAAATATTATAATTTATTTTTTATTAAAAAATATGATAATTCGTTGTGAATGAAACGAGTAGTAGGTAGGTACCTACCATTTTTTACTTTCATAATCATTTCATAATGATATTTCGTCTAATTCAATAATATATGTAAGTAGCTAAATACATAAGTAAATAGCTTAGCCTAGGAAACTACCTACTAGTTTTTTATAACGCGAGCGTGGGTAAGTGTGTCACTTTTGTCACCTTATCTACTTATTTATTGATTAATCCTCCAAATTAATTTTACTCGGTGGAAAAAGCGAAATACCTACCTATTAAAAAAAAAAACAAATTACGTACTAGTAGGTACATAAAAATTATTTTATAGTCTTACCTTTCGGAGTTTCCAGGTAATTTAAAAAATGTTATCTCTGGGTGCATTTTTGAAGAATTCAAGCAACCAAAAACAGTACAATAATATAGTCTATAATTTCTATTTGCCATATTAAGTCCTTAAATATTTGTATTTATTTTAATGAAATATATAAATCGTACCCTTACTGCTTAAAAAATGATCACTACGTTCGTTCGTCACTGCGGAGCAGTCGCGACGCGACTGTTTGTGTACCGAGTGTATACCGAACGCAAGGGGTGTAAGTATGTCTCGCGATCCGATCGTTTGTATAAAGATACCATACTGTATATACATTATACTGTGACCATACTTAACACATAACACCACTACAGACATCTCATAAACTTAGTATACTAAGTTTATGAGAGTGTAATGTATGAGTATGAGTTTACCTCAAAATGACTTTATTCAAACATCGAGTAGAAAAATAAGTTAATTTAGTAAAAAAATTCAATGTAAATCTCTTCTACTTACTTGATATTAAGTAAATCACATTGTATCAGTCTGATTCGAACTTGAACCGGCTTGGTGAATCGATGTTAATTCAAAGTAAAAATAGTAGTTTCAGATGGACAAGTCCAATGTGGAATTACAATCTAATTGGTTTATTGTATTCTCCTAGTGAACTGTTTTTTTGTAATATAGTTCCCGCAAGTCTTCCACTTCTTCCGGTACATCTCTATTTGGTTATACATAATCTATGATTCAAGTTTTACGCCTACATGAAACTTTGAATAACTTTTTATAGGTTAGAAAAGACAACGGGGGCATCAAAAACAAAAAGAATACTCACCAGTCGACATATAATTGCATCGTGTTCAAATTGTATTATTTTACAGTTATTGTTTCCTATTATTTCTACTACGCCAGTTAGTAGTTGACTAGTTGAGCACTTACAAGTATATTTTAGTTTATGACTTACAATACAAAGTTAAAACATAACAACAAAGTCAACAAACAACATCATAGAGGTGCCCATAAACGAGAACATACTATTTTCGTTTAGTATTATGGACACAAGATTGCTTTTGACGGCAAAAATTAAAAAAATATATTATTTCATACAAATTAAAATTAAACAATAAATTATAAAGTTTCTCCAATAGACAAATTTTACTAACACATCTGATATAACATTTTTATTTAATGACGACGAATACAGCACTCAGCAGCATTACCATGTTGTAGTTATTACTAGTTTTTAAATAATTTACAACATGACAGTAAAGCTCTTAAAAATACATGTATGGAATCAAAGACTTGACCTCTAAAAGAAGCAAAACGTTTATTTGACGCGGTTATCCTATCTTCTCTATCAAATGGTTACTCATAAATACAGAATACAGAGATATTTTAGACAAAATCAGCGTAGAGGTGCGAGAGAGATGCATGTAAACTGCTGTCTTCTTTCTCTTTCTACCGACGTCGGCATTGTCGGCAGTTCGTGGCTTACGAGGCGGGGCTCTAGTAATGGTACGTTCACACGCTCGCGTTCAAACCGACATTCAACGAGCACAAGCACGTGCACAAGTATGTGAACAGGCTGTTTGTGCATGCATGCATGTGTGAATGTGCTCGCGCTTGCCGCCGATCGGGATGACTGTCGGGTGCGTTCACACGCTCGCGTTCAAACCGACATTCAACGACACAAGCATGTGAACAGGCTGTTTGTGCATGCTTGCGTAAATGTGCTCGCGCTTGGCGCCGATCGGGATGACTGTCGGTTTTTTGACACACATCAAAGGGTAAGTGTGCTTGTGTGCGTGTTCACACACACACGGGCTCGGCGCTAAGCCACGTTAGTTTAGTTTGCATCTTTGTGGCGAACGGATGATTCGACGACCGAATTAAGTTTTACGAAGACGACAAATTAATTTTTGATAAGAAATATCTTGGAATGGTCTAGCGAGCAAATATTACGCTTATTGGAGTTTTACCAGGGAGATCAAATAATATGGGACCCCCAAAATAAGCATCAGAAAGACAAAAAAAAACCAGTCAGTCGTAGAACTGCACGTCAGACGTGAAAACATAATTTCACAATGAAAACATATTATATTATATATTTGTATTTATATTATTTTTTTATGCTATATGAGTGTATTATTTAAAAAAAAAGAGAAAACCAAAAAACATTTTTAGTTTTTTCGATTCTTTATTTGTCCTCATTTAAATATATAATTAACACATCATCTAGAAACTGGGCTCGGGGATTTATATTAGATTGAAACCCTGCCCAGCCTAAGAACCAAACAATGATCATAACATGGGCACAACACCCTACTCTCCTGTCGTGTATCCACGCTACAATTAATACAGATATGTGTCCAAGCGTGTGAATCAGGGCTGCCAGTAAGGATTTATCTGTGGGAGAGCCATGCTTCGGCATGTATGGGCCAGCTTGACTCCGCTCGATACCACGGCCTCACAGAAAACCGGCAGTGAAACAATGCTTGCATTGCTTTTCGCCGCGTGTATGAGGTTACCGGAGGCCCTAACCCTTCCCCCTCCCCTATTCCCGTCCTTTCCTTCTCCTCCCCTCTAATCCCCCTCTCCCGTTTTCCCGCTCTTCCTCCCTCTCCCCCTCTTCCCCTATTACAGTTTTAAAGGGCGGCAACGCACTTGTGACTCTTGAGTTGCAGGTGTCTATGGGCGGCGGTAGTCATTTACCATCAGGTGACCTGTCTGCTCGTTTGCCCCCTATACCATAAAAAAAAACAAATTATTTTATACCACCGAATCTCAGAACTTATACAAGATCACGTACTATTATATAAAATCAGTGTTGTACAAAGTACAACTATAGTACGTCACTCTGTGGGGATTTCAATAAAATGTTAACAATATAATATATTAGTAAGTAATAAATATAAAGGTGTTTTAACTTTAACGTATAAGGATTTAACAGTTTACTACAGACATGATTTGTTTTAAGTATCTCTATGTGTATGTACGTGCTTATTTCGTTATAGCGTCAGTTGACATTGTATCCAATTATACAATGCATTCTACTATACAAACAGGATACATAAGATAACCGAATTATACGAAATTTGTATCTGGCAGCTCTGGTGTGATGGCACGTGTAAGTGCGCAGGCTGCGTGCCGAGCTGCATGCCAAGCTGCACGGCGTGCGTGTAAACGCACCATAATAATGCATCTATAAATGGGCCTAAATGGATTTTTTTACGCTAAAACTTGTGATGGCAGTTGAATAATTTTACTGTTATCTGTTTGTTTAAAAATATTCATAAAGTTATGTTTTTATTATATTTAATAACAATTGCATATGTAAAATTTGAGAAAATTCTATTTGGGCAAAGTTGAGAACATAATCAAATTCGTCGTACTGGTACCTCAATATTACAATATAATTACTTCCTTTTAAAATTATAAAATAATCGTAAGTAATATCGTCGTATAATCTTGAGTAACAATTCTACCAATTAAGTATAAAAAAAAAATATTTTCCTCATTGCCGTAAATAGTTTGCTAATATGGTGGTGTGTAATATCTTCTAGTCAGCGACTTTACGAATTTAAATGTTTGATTTTATAGCAGTCGCTTTTCTAATTGCTGTATGTGATTTTTCCTTTAGGTAAAAATAATAAATTATGGAAAAGCGAAGAAAGCTAGGCTCTCGAAGATATGAAGATTACGATTCTATGAATGTTATTTCATCTCTCATTTATTGATGAAGCTTAACTTTGTTAAGATTTTATGATTAAAGTAGCGTA
Source organism: Euplagia quadripunctaria (assembly GCA_963859945.1). Classification (NCBI taxonomy): domain Eukaryota; kingdom Metazoa; phylum Arthropoda; class Insecta; order Lepidoptera; family Erebidae; genus Euplagia; species Euplagia quadripunctaria. Next base: position 9,698,952 of record OY982574.1, read on the forward strand.
GATTAAGATACTTGCCAAAGTTGGTAGCACTAAATGTTAAGCCTATAATGAAGGTGCTTAATACCTACTCGAATTTATAATAACCGTTTTTATTAATGTTTTGAAATTTGTATACAAGTGCCCGGTTACACCAAAGAAGTATTATTACAACGATAAAATTATTTTTGTAAAGATTGTTATTATCATTAATAGTATGTTTATAAACAAAAAACAATATACCTAGTGTAATTTTATTTTGTGTCAGCCCTATCAATTAACAGGTGATGTATGAAAACTCACAAAAAAAACTGTCCTCTAATGTCCGCAAAAATAGGATAGTTTTTTGACAGAAATAAGACCATAGGATGTGCCATAGAAATTCTATTATTTTGAAGTGTAAAGTACCAAAACGTAGCGTATGGATAGTAATTACATAATAGCACTTACATGTCTGAGGGTAATGCTAGTGTTTATATTTTATTAAGAAGTCTATTATGTTTAATTTTTTTTCGGAATTTCGTAATAAGTTTGGTATATATATATTTTTATTAAAATTTAAATTAATTATCAAACGAATTTAATCACAACTAAATGAAAACAATTTTTTTTAAGGGTAATTCCCATTACGTGACGTGCAAATTTTCTGAAAAAACGCCCAATTACAACTGAGAAAGAAAACTAGAAGATCATATATGTTGTCTAAATAATATTTAAACGTAATAAAAACATATTTGGCCTCCCGGCAAAAAAGTGTCATGTTAGGTACGTTTTAACATTTTTATAGCATTGAATAGCAAATGTTGCATTTGGTCAGCTGTAAAAATATCGTTATTAGCTCAGTGAAAAAGGGAACTAAGTTCCATTTTTCACTGAGCTGTTTTGTTCAATTCACAGGCAGAAAAGTCGTGTTTTCTCGAAATAGCTGTTTTTGTATTATGACACTTTTTTGCCGGGAGGCGATATTAACACTTGCAGTGCTAGCGACACGCCTGGCGTGTCCACAATTTTTCGGTAATATTTTAGACATTAAGCACTATTATGTACTAAAAATAACAGTGTAGCTTAACTATTTGAGTTAACCAAATTTGAAGTGGCTTCTGTGCTACAAAGATTTTGTAGTATTGGAAAACTTAAAATACATAGCTGCGCCCCGCGGTTTCACCCGCGTAAGTACCTATGCCGGGGGAATATCGGGTAGCCTATGTGTTAATCCAGGTCTCCAGCATCTACATACCAAGTTTCATCGTAATCGGTTCAGTAGTTTTTGCGTGAAAGAGTAACAAACATCCATACATCCTCACAAACTCTCACGTTTATAATATTAGTAGGATTACGTATGTATTTATTTTGGATAAGGATTAATATCATGTTTATAGAAACACCTTCGCAAATAATGCATTATTTTAGAACAAATCTGATTACCATAAATAAGGCTATAATGAGTCAACCTTAAAAGATAGACATATTATGCTATCGAGGCCTTTTTTTTTAGAAGTTTTAAAGAGGAATATTCCGTCACATATTTCTGCGTAACTTTAACTGTTTACGAAGCGCACGCAACGGAAGCTCTCAAAAGGAATACTATTGCCAGTTTTTGCAACATTTTTCATTGATGCTCCGCTCCTATTGGTCGTAGCGTGATGTTATATAGCCTTCTTCGATTAATGGGCTATCCAATACTAAAATATTTTTTCAATTCGAACCAGAGTAGTTCCTGCGTTAGCGCGTTCAACCGAACAAACTCTTCGGCTATATAAAATTAGTATAGATATATTTCCTGTATATTGTACCAGACAGAGGAACATTTAAATCAAAGTTTAAAAAATGTATGATTTAAAATCTTTAACTTTAAAAGCAGGTGGAATCACCTGCTTTTATCAGAGACGGGTTTAATAATACCTGGAAATTCAAACAATCATAACTTGCAAACGGATAATTTTGTTTTAATTCTTTTGTAATTGCATGCTAGTCATGCCCTTTCGTGATTTAAGGAAGTGTTTCATTGTCGTATACACCCTGTATAATATATATATAATAAAGTAAAAAATATTTTTAATCTTGAACTTGAAGGTAAAATATTTATTTTTTTACTGAGTAACAAAATAGGCGTTCGATGAAGATCCTTACTTTTTCAATAAAGTATAGGTATTTTTCTTATATATTTTTATATATGTTTATAACATCCATCATTTATTCTATGCTGGATGAGTTTAAGAAAATCTTTTGATTACTATCTTTCTAGGTAATAATGATTTGTCAAAGGGAGAAAGGAGGTGTGGGTTGCAATTCCTTTTCGAGAAACGCAGTCTCTCGTAATAATTCCGTTTGACTCAGGGGCGTAGCTACAGCCGTTATCAATGATACGGGGCCCCAGGGCTACAGAGGCCCCTAACGTGTGTAAGCAAAAATTAGTAAACTGTTTTCCATAATGTAACTTAATCTCGTGCTTCCCGGGAAAAAACTGTCATACATGCCTGTATTTAGAGTTTTCATTTCAGAAAATAACAAAAGTAAAAAAAAGCAATCTCTTTTTTTCCCAAGTTAAGCGTGCGCCCAAATGTTGGCGACATCGTACATCGGTTATTGCGGGATTCCCCCGTTTAAAGTATTTTTGTTTCTTTTGTGAGAAATCTTTACACTTCATTTGGGCCCCCAACTAATTTTGATACAGGGCCTCTCCAAGCCACACTACGCCACTGGTTCGACTTAACAGTAACACACTAGATGTCTACTCCTCGCCCTTTTTCCACTGTTCCTATATCTGGTTATCACAGGTAAATAAGCAGACTCCCTCCCGCTGTCCTTTAAGAGCAAGGAGGAAGCCGTGGTTTGTCGTTGTATATCTGTGGTGTTTGGTATTAGAAAATAAGGATGGGAACGATACGATACGATTCCTAGAAAAAACGTATGTGACACAGTGTAGGCGACCGAATGAAAAAAAATAGAGATTAAATAAAAATCGTTCTTCATTGGTAGGTCATAATTTAATGCAGTTTTCTTTTATTTATTAAACATTTGCTTCTGCTTTTACTTATTAATATGACAAATGGAATATTGTTTGATATCTAGATTAAATATCTAATCTGTGACAATACTTTAAACAACTTTTATATTCTCATCAGCATTTTGTACAACAATAAATTGATTAATAACACTAATTAATGCATTTTGACACTAATTTTAAGGCAATAAAAACATGGCGGGATATCATTTTAAAAGCTGATATATGTATGTATTACAATACTTGTGACCATATGAGAATGAAATACAGATAATAAACATGATAATGAAGATCTATTATCTGTTGTATCAATAATCAACAGAGAATAGATCTTAACAATCTGCATGTGAAAAAACAGTAACTCATTTATTTCGAGATGATTTATTTCTTATTTATCTGATACGTTACTTGATTAGAACGAAAATGAAGCAGGGTAGTATAAAGTTGCGGCGACACGACTAAGGCGACTACAAAGGGTTACATTGCTAATTCATAACGCGGATATATGGTTTCCACATCGCTTTAACACTCCATTGTGCTGAAGCCGAGTTAAAATTAAATAAAATTGTTTCTAGGATTTTAATATTTTTTACTAATGATTTAATTATGATCGCGTCGCTGATGTCAAGTCTTATCAGTGTGACCGCGACTTAACCGACTAAGATACTGTCTAATTGACAATGATTATGTAATCATTATATTGAAAACAGTAATATTCTTTCAGGCGTAGGCCACAACAATTGCTTCTTATACATATTTAAGTATATACAAATAGTTTAAAATAAATAATAAAACTGTCTTTCAATGAACTACTTATCAGTTGCCATATTTAAACGTCAAAGACAAACGATAAATATACAAAAAGAAACAGCTTTATGTTTTAATAATTACTTTAATATTTTGAACATTATATTTATAAGTTTCAGTCCCCAAAATGGCCGCGCTTAGGACTCCAATGATCTTTATTAGACAGATTCAATAAAATGCGCAATTTTGTGCTATCTACTAACGATACAGACACAATTGTACAGTTTGAATTATATAAAGGAGAGATAACGCACACGCTTACACTTACACGCGATAATATTGCACATCACGGTCTCATAAAGTGACAACACAATGAATATGACTTGTATAATTTCGTTCCTTTGTGTTGTAATTTGCATGATTTCAGTTTAAACAGTACAGTTTAATAATAACACTCAAGAGTTAACTTTTGTATTATTGTTACCGGTTAGAGGAAGGTAATATGTGAATTGATTTAGTAATCGTATGGTGACAACAATATTTATTTTAAAACAATATAGTTAAGGTCTTTTCTGAACGTTTTATTTAAGTTTGGAGCCAAAATTCATAGGGAGTTTGGTTGTTGGTGTTAAAAAGATCATAATAAATATTTAGATGTTCACAGATTTGATTCTAAGAGTGGACTTTTAACGTAATTAAATTATAATACAGAGAAATTTGCGAGTGTTTCTATATTATTTAATTATGAAGTAAAATAAAATGTATTGCGCAACTTAATTGGAATTTATTTTACGTCTAACCTTGAAGCTCATTCGCAGCAAGTGTTAGGCTTAAGACCCGTAATGTATTAAAAACCAAAACAGTTTTTTGATATATAATACTATGAACAGGAAAAAAATACAAGTGTTCAGTGCAAACTATTGGTAATGTATGAATGACAAGGCAAGCGCTTTCAAATAACGCACTATGATAAATTGATTTATATGTATATTTGTAGAGCATATGGTAATGATGAATCAATATTTAACTTAACCTGTTAATGAAGTAATGGAAAGTAAACATAAATTAATGACTATCGCGACACTTCGATGACGACAGCCGGCTAAACATATTCTGCATAAAATAACTCTTAATTTACCTTTATATTTGACTTAGCAATTCGGTAATCGTAGATAATGCAAGATATGCATGGCCGACCTATTATAAATAATAAACAACTAATTTTAAACTAATTCAAATAATATTTTTCTTTTATGTCTATTTTCTAATGAGATTTCTATTCATCTGCATTTTATATATCAGTCACTAGTCAAATTATCAATTATTGTCAGCAAAATGACGTCAACGGCACGCGCTGCATCGCACAAGCGCGATGCAGGCGGCGCTGGCCACAGACGCAAGGAGACAGGGAGGCTGGAAGCAACTAGTACAGTAAGTATTATCGAGAATATTTCAACATAAATATGGAATGTAGCAAACACTCAATTGAAAAGACCCCCGGATTCTGGCGTTCGGCCATAATTAATCTAATAATATTAAATTAGAGACAATATTTACAATAAAATAGTAACTATGCAACGTAAATTAATATTCCTTGCGTTTACTGTACTGATATGCATCCTTTACATACAATTATAAACAAATATAAAAGTTGTTTAAACACAGATTTATAGCTGCTGGATAGAAAATTAAACTTTAAAATAGGTCACTTAAATATGAAACTGTACACTGCAAGACGTCAGCTCACCGTCGACCGGCCCCGGCCACGTCCCGCCGGGGCGAGCGGCCGAAACATTCATTAAATATTATAATATACCTTTAATCGTTTCTATCTGAATCAATTTCACCTAAGACAACATACTTCAACGTAGACTTTATAACGTTATATCTTTTTACTTTATCTCAGTCTTAGTTTTCGCGAAACTCAAAGACGGCGCGAGGAACGCGGACCCGCCCGCCGCCGCTCCCGAATAAATAAATAGCAAGTCTATAGTAGTCGGGCCCGCTCGTCCGCGTCCCGGTAATGGAATGTAAGCGTGATATGGTCG